>DWLI01001112.1:0-16885 GCA_018249915.1 Cecropterus dorantes dorantes | reverse complement strand
GCAAGAAATGCTTCACGCTAGAAATAGGTGTGGCGGTGGGACTTCCCCCGTCGAACTACACTGGTTCTACCACCTGGATAAATAACGTATAGATAAAGTATAGATAACTATGCATTTTTATACATAATACAATGTGTGTCAAAATGTTAAAATCGCAGAAAATACAATTTAGTATTTGTTTTGTGTTTTTCCTGCGCTCGAGTGACAGCGGTGTTTGCGTGGCGCTCGGCTTCAATACATGCGGGCTGTAGACGGCTCTTCTGAGGGATTTCAATGCAAAAATAAACTTACACACTCGTCTATTTTAGTAAAACTCGCTGGGAAGGTATTTCTTTTCAATTGGATCAGTGCTTCAATGGAAACGAATGTCAAAATCCGATAGGTATGAATTCATATTTTTCATCTCTTGTTTAATAAAGAAAGTATTAATGGAAATGTTCTGTTGCCAGTTATTGTGTTCTACTTCCATTGAAAATAAATTGTCATTTTATTTTTTAGTTGTATTGGGTAGTACTAGTTGCAATGACAAGTTCACTGAGCATAAAAAAATGTTGCTGTAAAAATAATGATACTCACATTATGTTTCTATACATATAAATTGCGCCGCGCTTAATAATAGACTTTAATATAAGACTATCAATAAACATATTGATAGTCAATTGAAACCGTCCGTCCGTCTTATACCGACAATATAAGATATCCTCCCTGAGGGCGATCACAAAAAAATCTACCACTGAGTACTAAATTGGGACCTTTTCTTACCACATCCTACAAACCAGAACACACCCTACAGCTATTAAGAAGTAATAGTTGCGGCGGCGATACCGCAGCAAACCTTTTCTCCAGTTTGAGTACCACTGTTTAAAAAATATTCGTTCAAACAAATATAAAATCGAAATACAAGCTTACTAAATTTGTATTTTGTACACGTCGATTCTTCAAATACCAATATACCCCAGGATCAGGTACCTGGGGTATAAGGCAAACATTATCACTGAAACTATTTGCTTTGTGGACCGCAAAATAATATTAGTTCACTGGTTCGTTCATGTGTCAACAATCTATCTATGTCGCCTTGCATCTTGATCCGTCGGATTTCCGCGTAAAGGTATCTCTATTTCTCATTCTCACCGTTAGAAAATCGTATCAAAGTTTCCCGTAACTGCATAGAGCACAATCAATTTTATAGCGTTTACATGTTTTATAGGAATGTGTTCACAATGTAACATTCTGTTTAACGTAATGTTTTTATTTGTTAATTTAATATATCGATCTTATTTTTTTTTCATTTTTTTTAAAGTATGGAAGTAGCAAACGAGCATGCAGCCCACCTGATGGTAAGTGGTTATTGCCACCCATGGACATCTGTAATCAAACTTAGATAAGAACAAAGTCTCACCTAAGGTTAGCCACAGATGCGTTGCGTTGAAAAGTACTGCATAATAGTATACATATACACATAATACTGCTGTTATCAGGCAGAAATAGGTGTGGCAGTGGTGCTTCCGGAGTTGAACCACAAAGAGTTCTATCACCTTCGTTAAATGAGTATTTAAAAACGACCTTATTAAATAGTGTGACATCCGGAATCCTCTAAATTTTGATATATTTAATAAATTTATGCACAAAGCAATTTCTCCATATATTGTTTTATTGATAAATTACGTTTCTACTACTTAACTATTTATCTAACCTAAGCTTTTGAATCTATCAATTAAACATCCGCAGATGTAAATCTCACTCCGAGTCTAACATTGCCGTTATTTTTTATATCAGATTGAGAGTACCTTTATTGGGTAGCATGTGAAGTTTTCAAAACAATATTTGATTAATGGCTTGCGCATTTACCATCCTACGATAATAATGACCCACATATATCAACTAGAACGGATCAAATGTAGGTGATATCTGTACAAATTTCACACACATGATATCTATACAATTAATATAAGTATTTGTATCTACAAATTCATTTTTATTTATGTAAATATATAACATAAATAGAAATGAATGTATTATTAATTTAAAATTAGTGTATTATTATATTTCTTTTTAAGTTTTTATTATAAATTTATAAATTGATATTAATAGTCAAAAATACGCTATAAATATGAGACACATTATATAAAGGGCAAAAAATTTCATAAAAATGCATAAATCCTGACCGTGACCCGGATAATAAAAAGCAAGCAAAGGGGAAAAATGTTAAAAAAAGGGCCTGGGATTTTTTGGGCCAAACTGTCTCCACCAGACGTGGTAAATATACGTAATACGTATATGTTTACTTTATCTGAAGCTTTTAGGAATAACTTCCGCTCCACTCACGCCTTTTAATAACACCTGGAGTTTAGCTGTTATTTGTATTGATATTTAATAAGTATTCCATATTTCCTTTAAATACCTTTCAAGGTTAATAATTCAATGCACGAACGACTATAGGACAGACTCGCCGAGGTAAGTACCTCAGGCACAGGATTAGCTAAGCTATTTAGCGATATAATGTCATTTTGAGAACTCTTCCAAAGGATAACAATTTGGATGAAGCCGCTTATGTGTTGTATTATTATTTTTTAATAGTTATTTTCATTGTTTTACATTGTTTTGTAAGTATAGGTTAGTTAAATGGTTAACTTACTTTCTTCACTCTATTTATGTGTACATTATAGCAAATAAATTAAATAGTTTAATAATCAGAATCAAATTAAAATTAATCAAATTAGTATGAAATATTTTGTTATTTCCTATAATTGAGACCTGTAGATTATAATGAGGTCAATATGCAAAAATCTTATTATACCTTGAGTAATGTTTATTCTATCTATACTTATTACTTCTTACTTTTTTACCTTATATTAATCGATATTATAAAGCTAAAGAGTTTGTTTGTTTGGTTGAACTCGCTAAGCCCAGGAAATACTGCTTCGAATTGAAAAAATATTATTATTTTCATATTAATTAGTCCTTTTATTAAGGAAGGCTATATAACATCACACTATTATTGTTTTTTTTCTTATGTAGTAGCGGATGAAACCGCGGAACACAACTAGTCGTTACATAAATTATATTGAACACGAATACAAATATAACCATTTAGGGGAATTTAGACCTTTTTGTTATACTGTGCCTTCGACCGGGATAAAACATGTATATATCTCCTAATCCATTTTGACTCTCTAAAGCTTGCGACGGTATTTTCATTTGTATGAAGTGTCATGAGTTTTTATTTTGTATCCGCTGATTAGTGGTTTCTCAGTTTGCAACTAAAAAAAATTTACGTCAGTGATTCTTATTTTCTTAACTTTGAACTAAATTATTATTAAGACTTACGTCGATTGATAATATATATATAATTACTCGTACAAAGTCTTCCTTCAATGTGAGACCGTTTTTGATCAAATGCTTGTTACTATGAAATTTGGTGTGCCAATACGTACCTATTATTTTTTGGTTTTATAGTCGCATCAAGCATCTGTGATCGATTTCAGATAAAACCTCTGATCTATATAAAGTTGCTTTCAGTTGTCCAGTAACTTACCACCAGATGAAAGCATGCTCGTTTGCTACTTCAATCTTAGAAATAAAAACCCGAAAATTTGAAAAAAATCTGAGAGATTTAAAAAACATTATAAACGTTTGTGAATTATATTAACTCGTCTAATCGTGAAGGATTCTGAGAGCAAATCTGGCAAAAAATCACGTTTGTTGCATGGGAGCTACCCTTAAATATTTATTTTAATTTAATTATTCATTTTAAAAGTTATATATAACTAAATACTCTGAGAATATTTCAAGCGTCTACCTATTTCCTTAATAACGAGCAAACTTCATAACGAGCAAAATTATCACGGTTCTTGTTTGGGAACCACGCTTAAAAGTTTATTTTATTTTGTTTTAATATTGGTAATTATAGCGGCAACAGAAACACATAATCTGTGAAATATCTACTGTCTCGCTACCACGGTTCATGAGATACAGTCTGGTGAAAGACAGGTGGACAGCGGAGTCTTAGTAATAGGGCTCCTTTTATACCCTTTGGGTACGGAACCCTTAAAACCATAAAGTATAAGTCAGATAGATGAAAGATAAAAAGCTCAAGACTAATATGTGAACATCGTGGATGAGCGACGCAGTTTTTGCAAGTATGACAAAAGGGCTTACATAACTTCAGTAAAGTGGCTTAAAACCATAGAGCCTACATACGTATAGAGATGCCACCGTCGATTTGCACCCGGGAACAATTGTTTGTAGTTGTAAGTTTGTAGCAGGTTTACGCTGGCGGCTGAATGAAAATATTCTATTGCATTTTTTGTGGAGAGCAGTAACCTTAATTTTGGGGAATCCTAATTCGGAAAAATAATAGATGACACCACATTATTTATATTCTTTCATACATACCAAATCTTATTAAAGCAGTAAAGATAAAAATATTCATTCATGTTTTCATGCGCATCAAATAATGATGACAGGTCTATATGTTTGTTACTCTATGGATAAAACTAAGTTAGAGCTAAACGGGTGAGATAATAAAGATTTTCTCAAATAAAGTTAGCTGGGATAAGCAGAAATAGTTTAAAACTTAATATGGTCTCATTTCCTATATCCCGTCACCATTTGTTATGCGTTTTTTCTCTTAATTTCATAAATTATAAATTTACTCTATATAAAGACTATTTTAAATTATAAATAGGTATAACAACTAATACTCCGTTTTAAATCAAATTTGTTTTGCTTACTCGCCAAATCAAAACACAAAAGCTCCTAACACTGTTATGTTATATGGCGATGATACAGAATTGAACCACAAAAGGTTCTTTGCCACCTTTCAAGATATACAAAGATTAGTAGTGGTCTGTTTTACCGGGGATCGAACCCGAAAACTAATTAACGGACCATTCTTTATATGGCAGAATATTGAATATTGTTATTTAAAACAATATTGCGTGATATTGTACTTAGATACAGGATGATATTGGATATAAGTACAGGATGATATTGGATATCGGTACAGGATGATATTCACATTGATACAGGATGATATCAGCATATATAGGTATTATGTTAATAAAACATCAGTTACATTTATAACGTATATTACTTTGTACAACCAATTTAATTTCTGCTTATGACAATGATCCCTGTTTAGACAATTATTTTAAACTTGGCAACAAATTTGAGCATGTGAGTAAAATATTGTAACATACAAAGATACATACATTTATGCTAACAATCGTACAACTAACCATAAGTTACTAACTCGTCTACTTTAATTATTGTTTTCATACATATACAATTATACATACTGAAATAGTTATTTATATTACGATTGTGAAGGAGCAGCCAATCAAATGAAATTGAACCTTATAGATTATCAAATAGCGAACTGCAAATAACGAATAAGAATCAGGTCTCATTTTGAGAAAGAGACAAATAAAATGAACGAAATATATTCGAATTATTTCAGATATTATACAAAATGAGAAACAAATCATTAATATAATCAGTATTAATAGGTATTATGAAAATAAATATAAAAATATCCCGTAAACGGAAACTTTTTAACATTACTAACAGCCCCTTGTCGGAGCCTTCTAATCCAGGATTCAGTATTCACATTTACCTCATAACTCCACGGATTTATCCTATTACATTTATATTACTAGACCGTTAAACAAATAACAATACCTAATAGTTAACAATATCCTTAAAACACGTGAATTGACTCAAACAACCATTTGATGAATAAATAAGTTTAAGATAAAAATTATTCGATATTTGATGCAAATAGACCGATTATTTATAAATTATAAAATAGTATGAATAAAGGTACAAGGTGAATGGGAGAAAAATGTAAAAATTGTGGAGTAACAATTAACGATTTTTTATTTATGTTTATCTTAAGAACGAATAGTATATAAAAGTGTTTATTAACTTTATTACTTGGCTTGGTCTAAATACAATTTTATGCGTTTTATAAGTCAAATTGCAAAATGTCGCCATATTATATAATAACCATATAATTCTGTGTATTATGCTGTAACATGCAATATTTAATTATTGTAATTATTTTTGTCTAATGCATGCATTTGTACAGGTACAATAAGGTAGGTGTTCTAACCAACTTTCTAGTAAAGAGCTGTTATATTTAGCAGCAGCGGCAGAAATATCTTAGTGTGTTACTCGCAAAAGTTGGTATCCCAACTGGAGACAAACATATCACATTTCATACCATTAATTCCCTATAAAATTTACTGGTATTAACTTCTGGCTGTAAAATAAACAACGATTTGGCACATATAATAACTTGTAGCAACAATTATAGCCAAAGTTTATGGCCCCTAAATATGGCGTATACCGCAGTAAGCTTGTTTTAGATGTCAGCAGAGGAGAGCGGGGTCCCATGTTTACCCTCCTGGCGGGAATTGTACAAACAGTAGAGATGAACCGACTATGGTGTTCCCCTAGCAAGCTAATCGGTTTAAATTTTGTCGACTAGTCGCCCGATCTGTCAGCATTGCGTACTATTAAAAATATGTAATAAATCATATAATGCTCTTAGATTTTATACATTTATAAAGAATTCGTCTTGGAAGTAATGAATCTGTGTCGGTATACTATATTTTGTAGTTGGCACTTTTAAGTAGCTATAAAATTAAGGAAAATTACCTAGATTGTTCTTATAAAAACAATAGAAAATCATATCATTTTGATAATTAAAGTACACTCTTCCTTGGTTCACAAAATAAGTTTAAAGCATTTCAATCAATAAATCAAACTATTTATGTAATTGATTATAATCAGTTAATTATAATCGATTAGATAAATGGTAGCTTCGCCAACTAGTCGCTAATCTCTTGATATAAAAGCCGATTGGTAAAGGCCATACCGAATAGTCGGTCCATCCCTAATGTAGATTTCTCTAGGTGGGAGGCTTGAGTGGTGTGTTACCGACGTGCAGATTGTTTAGCTGGGGCAGCAGGATAGCGGCCGTGGCGATGGTGGTTACTAGCACGAACACTGCCAGCAACGCGCGGTCGGCTACCACTGCCACCTGTTTGGAATTTTAAAAACCTTTTAATTTCAGTAACAGCTTTAACTTTCTGCATAAAAACACAAAATAACAGCATTAAAAACACCAACATCAGTTATATGTATGTAAATATCTTAACCAGAATCATTCTATTAACGTATGCTCTTACTTGACTAGATAGCAATTATTACCGAGGACCACGAAACATTCGATTCAAGCGTCATTCGCTTCGAGCTGCGAGTATCAGCGTTGGGCGTTAAAACAAATATGTGTACGTCCTATGAGACTACGAAATGTCCTTATAAATTGTAGCAAAATTTCTGAAAATTCGCTCAACGCTGATGCTTGCAGCGCCAAGCGTATCGTCCGTGGCCCTCAAATAGGGTGTATTAATGGAACACTTTATATCGAATGAATCTTTTGTATTTAATTTACAATCATACAGTTTTACGACACTTAACATTTACTTTAATGTAGACTTACGATATTTTAATAAGTAACCATAAGAGCAGGCTAGAGATTCCACACATTTCAACCTGGTGGAAGAACCAGTGTGGTTCGACCGGGGAGGTACCAACGTACAACTTACCCCTCTAGCTTGAAGCAGTTGTGTGTTTCGGTGGAAGGGTGTGGTTACCGGCTCACTTTTATATGAGGAGACCATCTTAGTCCTCAGGACCAGCAACTCATCTGTGGTTGACTTCAGATGGAACCCTTGTTCTATATGAAGTTGTCTGCAGATGTTCATTGGCAGTAGTGGCCACTTACCATCAAATGGACTGCATGATGCTACTCCAATGTAATAAAAAGATAGGGTTGCTCTTTATATTGCCAGAGAAAATACACAATAGGGTGTACGTACGCTAAAATGTACGCGAATGCACGAAGTGGACACTCCGGACGTCCGCCTCGTGCGTCCACCTCATGCACCGGAGCGAGTACAATTTTGGCCTCAATTGTGTACAGTTGTTTCTAGTAGACTGTCCAGTATTATACAGCGATATGTTATATCACAAAATTAAAATATAGACACGATTTTAATACCTTCACTGAAACTTTTCAATAATATTCAGTTTTAAATGTAAAACAATTCACTATGAACAAAAACCTGCAAGGTAGCCTTGAGGTGATATTTTGACTACTTCTATAATAATATAAGTTACCTAACCTAGCAACAACGTTAATTCTACAAATACGCAAATAAATAAATAAGATAAATCTCGTTCCTGTTATGGGTCCTCATTATAATACCCCGCTTTACTTCCTTACTTTCCTTGTTTGTTATGATAAATTTGAGCTTAGGGAACAAGATGGAACATATTTCTCGCACATTAGCATAGCTTATGTCTTCATTTTCGAGCTCATTTTCATCGCATTTGCTTGGTGTGTGTAAATTATTGTACTCACGTCGCACATTATCACTATAGCGTAGGCAGTGATTATAGGCTATTACAATTGAAAAAGTATCCCGCAAAAAATAACAAAAAACAAGAACGCTGCCATAAAAAGCTGTTAAGGTTGATTATTTCGTTTGAAAATAGTATTGTATAATATAAAAAATATATTTTTGCTTTACTTATTGTATTTTGCACTCAAAGGTTTTGCGAAATGTATTTTATAAAGAAATTATTTGCTCATCTTGAACAATAATACCGCCTTGATCTCATAATAACCTCTAAAGTTGAATTACAGATGCTATCCTTGAGGGTTTAAAGACATGATTTTCTTTTTATAAAAAAGAAGCAGGCGTAATAAAAATATTCTCGACAAGTTTTGCTCTGCAGCTTTACCCGCGTTTAATAAATACACCAATTTTAAATTGCAATTATACCTTTTAAAAGAGCAAATGAATTCTTAATGAATTACAGACTAAGTATTATTTCAAGATACGGACTACAACTATATTTACAATACTTTAAATTACAATTTAATACTTTTGATTTGACTTAAAACATTTAGACAAACAGGTTAATTAAAAAAGTGAACTTATTCTCAATCCTGCAAACCATCTCTTTAACTCGCGAAGCAAAAAGGTTTTGACTGTTATGTTTGACTGTCTGTCTGTTTGTTTGTGGAAACGTATCTCCTAAATGGATAAACCAATTTGGGTGCGGTTTTTTTGTTCGACTGTAGGTTTCGGGGCACTGGTTCTTGTTAACATGATTTATGAATATTGCTTTTGCTGAAAAATCAAATATTCGTAAATATTCACAAAAGGGGTGGCAAATGAAAGGGCATAATAAATAATTTATACTAAAATGTTTTATCGAAATTGGCTCAGCCATTTACTAGATATAGGGGGTAAAAGTAAGGACGAGAAGTTGAATGTTGTCAAATATACCCAAATGGGTTACCAGACGAAAGGGAGCGACATCTGTATTACAATTTACCGTATTTTGTTAAAATCGGTTAATTCTCAAATAGATGCGATGGACAGACACACGGAAGCATTTTTTTATTACATATCCGTATCGATTCGGGAGCATATGTTCCATTTACAGCTGATTGGTTTTCTTTTCAATGTTGTTATTGCTACATTATGTTCAATAAGACTTATTTATTTCCATTCAGTTCATGTGAAATCTATTACACGACTGTCACTCTTTTTCAATATTCCATTCAAGCCTAACATAAAGATGAAATATCTAATGTCGTGTAAACTTAGATTCGTTTTAAAAATATCGTTTGGTTTTAACAAGATAATAAATTTAATACCATATTTTTTAGAGTTTTAATTTTTTTTTATTAGAAATGATAATTTGCTTATAATTAATCGTTTAGATTAATTTATTTATAATTAGTCGTGAGCCGCGGCTTACCTATGTTTTATTAGTCAGTTACTTGGTTTAATTAAATATAACATAATTTTAATAGATAAGATGGATTTAAATTGAACATAACTTAATCGTCACCTAATAAAAAAGTAAATAGGTGGCAACAGACTGTAGATTTATTTGACAAATGGAATTTACATAAAGATATTATGTGTGCAAGCTTACTCTGATACCATAGAGAATTCAGTAAGAGAAAATAAATATAACATTAACTTGATTTAAAAAAAAACCTTAAAAATGGGTGCTTTAGTTTAAGCGATTACAAAAACACAAAGACAGAGAGACGATAAATCTAATACATAATAATTATAGAACAATCCAACATAACTTATATCCCCGTCACATGGTTTATTTTTTTTTGTAAACATAGGTATGCTGTCTGCAGACACGTGTTTTATTATATGTATAAAATACGAATTAATTTTTAACCCGCGAGTTTGTCCACGGCATTTTGGTACTGAAATGGGTACAAGGAAACAAACGACACAAAAAGCAACTTTTTATTAACCATACCTGTATTAGATAAAAAATATTAAAGATTAGATGAATATGAACAAGTAAGTAAGGTAATAATATTAAAATCCATTTGTAATTTGGTGTGAGAGCCGAGATTAATATAGCTCTAAGCAGATTTCGTAATATGACGTAAAGCCGTACTTTAATAAAGCCCGTCTACTAATTCAACACAATACTTATTATTTATTGTATATCACAAGATCTGATCATATATTTAATATATAAATGCAGCCCAATGTTAATAAGCAAACAAAAATGAGTTTAATAGTCACAATAAAATAAATTTAGTACGAAAGATTATTTGTTTCACAATGTTTTTTTAGAAGTCCTGAGATTAGAACAGCTACATGAAAAGCAAATCTAACATCCGAGAACGAACTAATAAATTGCTTTTATTCGAAGTCTACTTATTTACTTGTTTGTGTCGTGAATATTGTGTCTTTTTTCTGTGAATAAATAAGCATGCAGTCCACCATATGGTAAGTGGTCACTGCTGTCAATGGACTTCTATAACCTATTCTATATAAAGCAGGAGTTATGTAAAAATCGATTACAGGTGCATTACCTTTCCTAGGGACTAAGACGCTTCTATATATCTTGCTTACCACACCTTTCAGATCAGTATACAGAATAGAGCATTTAATACTCCTGCTATTAAGCAGACACAGTAAAAGACGTTAGACCTACTCTTCAAACCTTACCTGTTTCCACTCCAAGTTAGCCCGTTCCAGGCGTTCGTTGGCGGCGACGCGTTGCTCGTGGCGCGCTGCAGCCTCGCGGATGGTGCACCCGCAGCACGAGCAACGGGGACACACCGGCGCGCAGCAACCATCTGCTGGAGTGGCACCTGGGCCCGGGCCTGGCGTGCCACGATCTGTGCCAATAATTCCAACAGTGCCAACAGTTCACAAGTCATACTTCTTTTCGCGTGTTTGGGACAATATATGGGTTTATTTTTAACAAGGCTCGTTGCTGCGTCCATGTCACTAATCATTTTCAGCGAACAGGAAGGTGCATGAAAGATAACACATAATTTTTATGTGTTATCTTGCATGGATAGGAAGATACAGGTGCCGACATAACCCATAATTTTAAGGACAAAAGGAAGACGCACGTGCCGATAAAACACACAATTTATTTTAATATTTACCTTCTTTAATATTCGATTGCTTTACATTCGTTTATGTTAGTTTTAGTTTATTCTATTGATACAACCATAAGCTGATTTAGTACTCCTTCGGTCCAGATGGGCTATGATCTGTGCCAACGGCTGATATTTTTTAATTACCAGTTACCAGCTATTTTATGTAAATGAAAAAAGCTACCGACGTATACGACTCATTTAATTATAAAGTTAATAAAAATACTCTGCTCGTAAACAGACTATAAGTTATATCTTGCTGCAAGTATTCTTGATAAGTATAGCTCGGTAATATTGGCAGCAATATTATCTTACTGCAATTTGTTGTTAATATTGCAGTTTGATGTTGACTAGGTACTGCAATATCGGTGGACTGTACTGAGATTGCGATATTCGATAGATTGCTGATATTCTACCACGTTTTGCGATATTAATGCTGACTCTATATTAAATAGGTCGTATTCAAGCCCCTTTTAATTTATAAATACCACCAAAATACTAATCCAAAAATTTTGCGTTACATTACCTTTTTAATTATTAAGAAATGATTTAAAAATTTAAGTATTACATAGAAAGCCGTTTAAATACAAGGAACTTATCATTATTTAACTTCTGAGTAGGTCACGGTCGTTTGATGTATGTATAATTTGTTTTATCTCCATTGTTTAGGTAATTTGGGTAATACTAGTATTAAATTTAGGTAATTCTCGACTTTTAAAATGCTTTGTTGCAGAGCAAAACTTCTTGGTTTATGTAAACGTATATAAACACAATAACTTCAATGTTACTTTACTTCCCCTTATGTCTAAGAATTAATTGTGGTAATTACAGTCACGTTTATTAAACCTTCAGGACTTAAAGTTAAAAATATCCCAAAGTTCGCTGAGCTTCATAAAATATATGAATCCATTTTTATCCTTCGTTTGACCGGGATGAATTTCTATCATTATTCATATTATGGTAACAAAGCTGGCTGGGGAGTTTAAAAATTCACTTGTTTTTAGGGTTGTTTAATCAGGCTTATCTTTTAATAATTAATGATTAGGTATATAAAACGAAATGAACTAGTAGGAATATTCATTAATACTCATTAAATAATAAATGTTCACTTTTTAAAATACATAAAAACAAAATCACAAAGAACACGTCAAATAATTTAAAACTAGAAATAATAGAGGTAAATACTTAGTAGTAATTATGTATACTATAATATAGTATATATTTGTATGATTTAATTTATCGGATTACTAACCAAATAGATCAGAGATTTTAGTAGTAAGTATTAGAGATTTTAGATATAGAAAATTTTACTAATATAATTGAAGAAGTATTCTGTCGTTTATTTTACTTATTACTATTTAATTTACATTATTTTAATATGTATCAAAAATATAAATAATGAATACAAAGCAAATAAATATTTGTAATAAAATTAAATAATTAAACTAAACAGTTATGTACAAATTAAACATAAATTAAATAGTAAAATAAATTCTTATAACGATTATCCCAAATCGTTGATATGTACATATGTATAATGATTAGTTACTGATCTCCTGATACTACTAAAGCTACTATCACGTGATATGTTACTTATCTTATTAGCCAACTGCGTCAGGTGGAGGGTAATGTTATTCGAGCGTATGTATGTATGTGTTTTTGTTTGTATGTACGTCCATTTCTTTGCCACGCGTTACAGCCCAAACGGCTTGACGGATTGTGACGTATGACATATCATTAAAATCGTCTCTGTTTAGAAACTGACATTGGCTATATATTTAAAAAAATGGCGCCTGAAAATAGATGAAAATGGGGGGGGGGGCTTTTTACTATTACGATAATATGGGTACAAAATGAAAGCTAATAAATAAACCAATGTAAAAATATATGGATATACAATAATACTTTTACTCGATATTTTAACAACAACTCATGTAAGCGTTAAATTAAAGATATATGATTATGAATAAGAAATCATTTGAAGCAGTCGGGTTTTTTTTTGCTTTTTGTTTTAATGTTTTTAACAAAGTTGCTCTAAAGTTGGAAGAATCTGAGATTAGATGGATGATTGTGACTCTACGTGGAAAAGCTACTAATGGTTATTGCATGGATTAACATAGAGAATTTTTAGCACAGTAAATAGGACCCAAGCGGACGGAGCCGCAGGAGAAAGCTAGTATTAAAGACATACATATATTGGATCATATAAAGTGTCTTTTTGATATATTTTAATTTGCAATAAAAGTAATATCGCTTTAGAATATATAAAAATATCCATCGCTTATGTAACTAGTCTTTCAACTTTCTCGTCACTGGAAATAAGTGCCGCTTTGTTTAGAAAATTAGCTTTTCCTGAAGGAAAATTTCCACGCAAACTTTCAACTTATTACTAAAGCAAGGGCTTCTCAGAAATAAAGGGCTTTCAGTGTGGCCTTTCGCACCGTTTTACTGCAGTGTAAAATGTAACTCGTGTAGCCTGCAAAGTAACACGTGTTACATTCTACATTTATTGTAGTTTCCTCCTACGGAATTTATATTTAGATGTATTTGTAATTTTTATAACATCTTACAATGTTTTAAATGAGAAATATATTGACGTAAAAAGCAGAAACGCTGTAACTCAGAGTCAGTAACTGTTAATGCTATGAATTCTGTGCGAGCTACTGCACGTACACGTGCCGCCAATAATGGGTTTCGGCTTTTCTCGTATGTACTCGTAAGTGCGAACATAAATACATTTTCATTCACACTCACATTAAGTGTTAAATAAAAAAAACACGCTTTCTACACTCATAGCCCCGCATTAGGATTTTCTCCTGTGTCGCGGATACCATGGATACACAAAGAGGAATACACAACCACCCAGACCCAAAACAGATATCTAAATTCATCTTTCAGAAGTCTGTCTGGCCTGGAATCGGCCCACTGCGCGTCAGACCGGTATGGTGACCGCTCCGCCACGCGGGTGGTCAACATAGTAATCATTATTACGATTTTAACAATACTCTGAAAAAATTAGTGTAAAACCAACACTCATCCATGTTAGTTTTATTACGCTACCTTTCCCCTTAAAAGTATTTCTTTAATTCCTATTACGTAGTGAACGGTACAGTTTTCTGACCCTTCCAGCTTAACAGTTTTTTGGTCCTTCGAGCTTATCAGTTTTTTGATCCTGAGCTTAACAGTTTTTTGGTCCTTCGAGCTGATCAGTTTTTTTATCCTTAGAGCTTAACAGTTTTTTGGTGACAGGACACTTCCGGTGACAGTTTTTTTTTCGAACTTTAATATTTTTACGAACGATGATTGGACCTGGACTGTTCCTCCACTGTCGAACTGTCGTAGCACTGCGGTTTGCCAGCAACACAGCAGTGAAGGACTAAATATCCTTGATCCAAGTAAGATTTTTTACTTTAACCAATCATCTTATACCAACCTGACATCCTTGACTCGATGCAGCAAATGGAACGTAACTTTAAGAAAGATCGCGTCAGTCGTAAGACTAGGGATTATAGAGCAACGGCTCAATAAATTATGCCAACTGTGGGCGGATTTCAAAAATGTGACGATTGAGAAGTTAGGTGCTTATAACAAACAACATCCGTATTTTGAGGACAATCAATTTGAACAGGCGAGAGAGTACTACAACGCGGTTCGACAGAAAATAGCGTCATGCTCTGTCTACTGTAATTCCAGCAATAATATCAAGCTATATAACAAAAATCAATATATAATATAAATACTTTACATGCTTCATAACGGTACGTATGCAATACAATAAAAACATTCCAAAGGATTTCTGCTAACTATCGCAATTCTATCGTTTCACAAAATCATTAATATTAACAACACTAGCAACGTAAACAATCGTTTGAAACAAGTAAAGATTCAACATTAAACACGGAAAACCAGCTATTGCCCGCGGCTTCGCTCTCTTTAATTAATTATTTACCACAATAAAGAGTATCTTATGTGTAATCTAGGCCATAAACTATAAGTATACAAATTTTCTCCCAAATCGGACTATTAGTTTAGACGTGAAAGAGTGAAACATACCTACATACTCGTACATCCTTACAAACTTTCGCGTTTATAATATGAGTGAGAAAGTATGAAGTATGAGGAAATATGATAATCTTTCAAAGTATAGAATAAAATCACATGATACGCATGATAAAATCGAAATATTTTTTTTAACTTAACCAACGTAAAAACTATTAAAAGTACTAAGAGTTATGAAATATAGAAGAGTTTTTATGAATAAAACTTACTGAGGTGGTTGTGGTTGTGTCGTGCGAATCTCGGCGAGGCCGGCATGGCGGGTGCACCCTCGCAGCGCACGTCGGCCTTGAGCCGCGAGCCCGTGCGCGGGTTCACCTGCACGTTGCCGCCCACCGCCGCCGCTCCGCTGTCGCCCTGGTACATGAAATACTGATGTACTGTTTCTCTTTCGTTCTATAACTCTCTTTTCTCCCTCTTTCTTTCTGTCTTTCTCACTCGTATACTTCGCTATTCAACTAGGAGACTAGCATTATAAGGAGGACCATCTTTTCTGTCATAAAATATGAAATAGTAGCGTAGTAATTAACCAAATCTATATAATCTAATATATCGCAATAATTACTAAAATTGATAAATACGAAAAAATGAAAAAAATTATATAAACTTATGATATGTGTACTATATGTATACATGTGAATCAAATCATTATGTGCCTTGACGCCTTAAAGTTGTAAATTTCAACGCTAAATTTTAAACAAATAATCGTGACCTTTTACTCTAGTCTACAAGATTGCCAAGCGAAGGAAATGACACTAACAGCTTAGCAACTGCCAAATCTCAGTTACATTAGCGGAAAAGTGTCCATTTCGCGACATTTGTTATATATTTTCAGTATTTTCACGCCACGTTTTCACATTTAACGTCGCCGTCGCTAACGCACTTAGGATACAATACTCGGAATCTTTAACAAATAATGGATACAAACTACACCGAAATCTTGAAAGTACTCTTATTTCGGAGCAAGTAAGATTAAGTGGTAACATCGTTCTATTTCGTATGAAAGTGTGTTTTGTGATTTTGTGCGAATACTGGTTGGTAATAAATATATATACCATTGTACGCTATGAAATAAATTGAAGCAAATAAAATACTCATACACATAAAAGGTACCTAAATTGTTTGTATAATGAAATCGTAATAAAAACTGAAGGTGAACTCTTTGTGGTCCAGAAAGACCACCGCCACACCTATTTCTGCCTATTAACAGCAGTGTTATGCGCTGTTGTGTTTTGGTCTGTGTCCTCATGGGTAGCAACGCATATGTGGCTAACCTTTGATGAGACTTTGAACTTACCCAGGGTTGATTAC
>DWLI01001111.1:0-16886 GCA_018249915.1 Cecropterus dorantes dorantes | reverse complement strand
GTAGCCCTTTGTACAATGTATTTCCAAATGTATGATTACTGTAATGTTATCGTGTACAAGAACTAATAAATAAATAAATAATATTTGTCATTTTTGCAACCGATAATCATTACCTCTAAATAAACTATTTTCAAAACAGAACTGTATTTTCGTGACTTACTAATATAAGCCTAGCTAATCATATTTCTGACTACTAGTATTATTAATACCTAATTTACGAAAGGGGTAAGCAGTTAGGGGTTAGCATTGCACTTCTTCTAAGAATAGCATATGAAGAATGTATTTTGGTACATGATTACAAAAAGCAATAGGTATTGCTTACGAGAAGGGCATAAATTCGACATTGTAATTATTTGCGTCCATAGTACAAAGACATAATACGAAGTTCATTAAAACTTATTTTTTCAAACAGTTACAAGGTAAAAATATCACTCAACCCATAATGATATCGGAGATGAAGGATAATTTCAGGGGTGTCAAGAAATCACCGAATGCGCCGCCAGATATTATTGTGAGGCCTCCGGATCCCGAATACATTTTTGACGTGAGTGCTAATTCTGATTACTAAAGGAAATTGCGTTCAACCCATTGTTTTAAAAGAAATTCTTTGCTTGTATCTCGGTAATATTGTATCTATAGGAAAGATCAGCGGTTACACGTTTACATGAAACCGTACCCAATCCATGTTGTCCGATCAACTCACATATCTATACAAATCATTAACTGAATAAAACTTTCCAAAAGTGACATGAGATAAGTAGCAAACGAGCATGCAGTCCACCTGATAATAAGTGGTTACTACCACCAATATAACCGACATCTGTAAGCAACATCCTATAGAACGAGAGTTCTATCTGCAGTCGATTACAGATGCGCTGCTACTCCCGAGGACTAAGATGGTCGCCACATATTTCCCCGAAACGTAGCAAATGCTTCACGCTAGATAAAGTGTGGCGGCACAAACTGCACTGGTTCTACCACCTGTAAATGTTGTTTTAATAAAATATAAAGGTTACGTTCATAACGGTAGTAGCAACAAAAAAATGTTTTATGATGATGTACAGTATACAGAGCGTAATATATTTCAAATACCATTTAAGGTAGTAGCGTCAGGCAGGAATGAAGCTCCAGTGATACCAGACAGCGCCGGTGGCTTTCGCCGTCTCCTAGATCCCTACGTGTCTACCTACAGAGCGTACCACAAGCCTTTCTCTGTGGAAGACCAATACGGTATAGGAGCTAAGGATCAAATTACATTCTACTCTGAGTTCAATGTGCCTAAGGTAAGAATATATAGATGTTTTAAGCATTTAAATATTGTTATTTTTTTTTAGTACGTAACACTCACTTTTCCTGGCAAACATTTTCATACATTTATTATATTCTACATGTGCTACTCGGTTTCACCCGCTACTAAATATGAACAAAAAACAAACAAAGATAGCGTGATCCTATATGCCTATAGCCTATAGCCTTCCTCAATAAATGAACTATTCAATACAAAAATATTTTTTAAATTCGAACCAGTAGTCCCTGAGATTAGCCCGTTCAACCAAACAAATTCTACTGCTTTATAATATTAGTATAGATATATATTATTAGTAAATTGTCAAAGGGAGATTTCCCACCAGGCTAAGTGATCAAGCCTGTAGAGCGGCTTTGATTACCTAGCCTAGGAAATGAGGAAATGAGGAAATGAGTTTCTATTCGAAAGTTGTACATATCCATAATGTTTATTAAACTTCGACAGCGTGATTTAGAACACAGTAGTGCCATCTCTTGGTGAGTTATCGAAGGTCGCTGTAGTAAAATTTTGAAAATTTCAAAAATAACCTATCGGCTTCACTTAAACTTCATTTATTTAAAAAAAAAGACTCAGCCAGAAGCCCAGCTGTTGTTCAGTAATAGGGCTATGGCCATAAATGATATAATATTTCTATTAGGTTCGTGGCTTCGGTCCACGTCACAAAGAGATATGGATGCCGCTGACAAGCAAAGTGCATAGGAACATATACGACAGGATACACGTGAAGAAGGAGTACAAAGAAGTTGCTGCGTGCCACAACCCTGTCAATAATATACGGGGGTGAGTATTTTGTTCCATGTGGCGTCGGTCTTGAATAGTACCATTACTTCTCCCGTGGATGTCGTAGGAGGCAACTAAGGGAGAAAATCCAGGAGATAGGTAGCAGATTTTTTCAGTATAATATCAACACCCACTGTGGTCACTAAAAAGCATTCAGCTGCAGTGGCTACTGACATCTTTTGGGGAGGCTTATGTCCAGTTGTAGACCTAAATGGCTGATGGTTGTAAGTGCTCAAGTAAACAAAATGCTCCATTCGCTTTTCTTCATAATTACCTATTATTCTAAAGTGGCATTACAACACTTTGTATGTTGTAAAGCACTAATGATACTGGGACGTTATGTTTATGTAGTTCTTAAAGGTAACAACACTGGATTTTTTTACCTAAGGTTGGTAAAAATTAACATCTAACTAGCCATGGGAAACAAACTTGAAACAAGTCTTCATTTATCAGAAACTTATAGATGTGAAATAGAACGATAATTGGCGCAAATACACACTTTACAATAAATACAATATTTTGTAAGCGTTACCACAAACTATGTCTTATCGAAGACACGTTGTTAATTTTTACAGAGTTTTCGAATCAGAAACCAAGAAGCGGTACAAAGTACCGTTCGCTAGCTCATCACTGGCTTCTTGGGGCCACGGCGAGGTGTTCGACCTGGCGCCCTTCCCGCCCAATCCTTACCAAACAAACATCGCGCCCTTCATGTACTGCAGTGACTATTGCCACATCGCGCAAGGCATTCCGCCCTACACAGTGATTGATCAGCTCAAGCACAACAGGAAACCACATAGACATTGCGCGCAAGGGAAAATCGTGTCTAGAGATTATTAATTTTGTATATTTTTTCTTATTATACTTTTGGCATGAGTCTTGTTGTCATAATTTATAGTCCACGTTCCTCCTTACCTTTTGTCAGTGACCCTCTAGTTTTCTTATAGAAAAAATATAGAATATAAACAAAAACATAGAACCACGGTAGCCAAATGAGAATTAAAACATTATGGGTACAAATTCAAGAATATTTAAGACAACTGTCCGACATGTAGGTTGTAATGAGTTTGACACGTACCTAGAGAGTAAAATGTACTATTGTTATATTTTTTGTTATTACCAGTTCTAATTCAGCTTTAATGTTTATATACTTGTTATCTCATTATTTAATAAGAATTATATTTATTGGGCCATTGTCTTTATGCATTTGTACCTGATTATTTTGTATGTGCACGCAATAAAGAATATCTTTATTCTTATCTTCACTACGAGTAAACTTTGCGATCAAAACGAGTTTGTAAGGAAAGTCCACATAAAAAGCAAAAAAAAGATTCGAATTATATTAATATATTTTAATGGTTATTGAACATAATTATACTATTTAAAAAGAAGGTTAATTACGATCTTCTCGTAGTATTCTTTTCTGCAACAGATAAAAAATCCTTATACTACTTTTAAACTAAGCAACCTTAATATCAAAAGTTACATCGTTATATTTATTACTTTTTCTTATCTATTTACTCGAAGTCAATGACTTACTCGTACATAATTTTCAGATTTTCGCATTTACCGTTTAAGCAAGCTATAGCTAATTAATTTCTATTTTGCATATAATTTCAAAAGTCAGATACCGTAGCTTTGAATTACAATGGTCCATTTTCCGTGAAAAGCCAAAATTCGCCCGGTGCTAGAACAAGTGTAGTTCGACTGGGAAGGTACCACCGCCACACATATTTCTAGTGTGAAGCAGTTCTTGCGTTTTGTTGCGGATGGAGGTGGTTACCGGCTCACTTATATATGAAGCGACCATCTCAGTCCTCAGAAGCAGCAACGCATTTGTGATCGTTTGCTTCTTAAATGTGATAAAAAAATCACTAATACGTAACCTTTTACATGTCATTTATATTGAGGTGAGTAAACAGGGTAAACATTCTTGGGTACAACGAACCGAAACTTTTTTTATAAATATATAGGTATAGTGTAACATACCACATATTGGACAGTGAGAGCGAAAGGGACGATACTCAAAATTTCAGCAAATTGAGTAAAATACTTGAATTGTTTAGACAATTAAAAGGTGTCAATTTCGTGTTACAAAAAAAACTTAAATGTTACATCCCTATAATAACCGCTTTAAGAAACTGCCCAAAATTCGATCGATTTTTTTATTTCCATAAAGTGATATTTCGTATTAGGTCCCTTCTATTCTCACCGTGCGATATCAAAAGCGTATTTTAAACTTTATAGTTTAATACTACGATTAAAATACGTTTAAAATAAATGTTATACCAGAGGTTTTATGACGAAGCATTTTGAGCACTGCGGTGAGTGGCATTCGCAAATGCAATCCTTTGTCTTTTTCTGTGTAAGTAAATTTTTATTACATAAACATATTAATGGTTATTAAATAATGTATCAAATTATTTTGATGCACCTTTTTTTCTTGTTTTTTGGAAGATTTAATTTTATTGTTTGTAGCGTTTTCCTGATCGTTCTGAAATATAAAAGAAAATAATTATAATGTTAAAAGAATAGCCAAGTTTAGTATTAATATATACAAAGGTATTAAAAAGCAAATATTCTTTTTAAATACATATTAATTAGGAATACATACTCTAATGCAGGGGCAAGGGCCAATCTTTTGTTGCATGTCATCCATTTTATTTTACTTTTTAGCTCCGTATTTACTTTCAATTTCCTTTTTCAATTCTGCATTATTCTGAAAATTAATATTTAATTATTAATGTTTCTTAATTTTTTCATTCTTTTTATAATTGGGTTAGAAACTTAGTTCTAGTTACTTTAAATATTAAGTTTATATTATAACTCTTACCCCTATACACATTGGATTGGTACATTTAGTATTTTTCGCTTCATCAACGCATTTTCCACCCTGAGAATAACATAAATAAATAGTATTATATAATTGATATAATATTTCGAAAAAGGTTGAATAAAACATTGTGTAAAGTGTATACATTATTAGTTAGAACAAGACAATATAAAATCTGAATGTACGAGTACACTGTTTTGGTTAAAAAATATGCGTCGTATCTTATTATACCTTAGAATCTTATATGTAACATTTTATCATGCTATTCACATCAAATAGGTACTGCAGTAAAAAAATAAAATTAACAGAATTTACCTATAAGTGAAAGTGTTTGTCGGTGAGTTGACAACTATCGAATAGATAATTTATAGACTTTATCCGTGAACTTTATATGTTAGGTAGAGTATTTAACTCTAGCTAAAATTCTACATGAAGTATAATTCTATAACTAAAATTATACCAAAAGTTTTAACAACAGATTTTTTACCACTTTAACAACAGATTTTTTAACATACCGGTGGGCACTGTTCATCACATGCTATATAAACTCTCCGTTGTCTTGGAGGCAAACACGGCGGATTGTGAAAACATCGTGCTGGGGTATTGCAGGGCGCACTTGGTCTCGAAGGCCAAAAACAAGGCATCAAGTAAGGGAAACATGATGACGGTGGAACGCATTGAGGTGTGTGGTGGCAGGATCTAGCTGCTACCGGCTGAAATCCGATAAACCTAAATTATATTTAAGTATGGCTGTACTTGATGAGATTTTGCTCAGTAGCTTAGTATCTTAAGCATACTGTGCGATTATCTATTTATGCCTTTTATGGAGTTTATTTCAACTAATTAGGTAAGTATGCCTTTCTTTCATGTCTTTCTTACGTCCATGAATTACGTAAGGTGATTTGGTGATTTTTCTATTTTAATTTTTCCCTTTTCCCCTTAGTGGAATGTTGTGAGATTTGTTTGCCCCTCCGTCCTCACTCACAAATTGTATGTAAGATTGGCTTTAGCATTTTTATGGGATTTTCACAACAGGCCACACTTTAAATACTTATAGGTAATTTATTTACGTGCTGCTTTTTCTGCTTTAATGTTATCTAATTGTACTTTTATATTGAACAGAGTAATTTCATTTCGTTAATTTCAGGAACTGTTATGGAATATTTAGTAATATTTATTTACCTTTTGCAAAACACAACTCGATCGTGGTGTAAGTTCAATCTGAAAACACATTTTCATGAAAAGTCTATCATACCTCCCTTTTTCATTTCAGGTAGTTTCATAATACTCACAGGCGTTGGCTCATATTTTGGTTTTCTATTAACCGATATCTAGAAAAAAAGTATTATTTTTTTTTCATAAATCAACGAAAGTTTATAAAAACGTACTATTGACATGCAAAATATTTTCTTTATATTTTGCACTTACTTTTAATCCACATGAATTGGCGCAGTCCAGCAAACACTTGGATGGCGGACAGGATAATAACTGAAAAGATTTTGTTTATATACCGTTAACTTTACTGGTTTAACTAATCGAATTATTAGATAATGTCTAAAATAATAAGAGACATTAAAAGGTGACGGAGTTTGACTGCAGCAGTCAGGGACTAAATTGTAATTAGTATTTTGTTGCTGTTTACATTACAAGGGTGCAACCAGACAGCCATACTCAATTAATCATAAACACACACCAGGTCATATACATGCATATCATGGGGACTAACTGGTACAACTACACCTTAGTTCAATAGAAAAGGTACTATCGCCACATCTATTTTTAGTTGAAGCTGTTCTTGCGTTTCGCTGGGAGAGTGTGTTTACCGCCTTAATTGTACTCCTCGAAAGTAGCAATGCATCTGTAATCGACGTTGAATGGAACTCCAGTTATATATGGAATTGCTTGCGGATGTCCATAGCCGGCAGTGACCACTAAGCATTGCGAACTTGGATTAGTGAACGTTCTCGTTTGCTGCTTCGAATTTATAAAAAAATCATTGATGATTTGGTGCCTTCTAGAATGGCCCCAGTTGTTGTTATATTTAAAGACGGCAGTAAATACTTACCTGAAAGTAATGAAACTTTCTTTGCGCTGCAATTGTTAGGGTTGACTGAATTTCGGCATTTTTTTCGGAAATTTTATTTTTCGGCAAATCGCTACAATTTTCAGTGAAATTTCCTGGACTTATAAGAACAGATACGCATTTTCTAAGCGCTAAAATATGCAAATGCAGTTCAGCATATGCATATTTTTAGCATTCAAAGCTGACACTTGAAGCGAATGGTAGCTCACGGTTTAGTGTGTTGCACTTGCATTGCGTAATTTTATTTAACCAGCCATCAGATCTACCGTTAAGCCTACGTGTCTATATGCTACCTTCTATTATAAAGGTAAAATAATTAAGAATATGTTATGTATATATCATACCTTACAGCAACATTTCCCTTTTGGACATGTGGAACACTGTAAAATTTAAATAACATTATTTCAGCAATATACATTTCTGTATCATTTTATTTTCAAAACAAATTTTCATCTTCAATAACAACACATACGCAAAAACGACGAGAAAACTTACTGTTGAAGGGCAAGGAGGTGGATCATCCTGAAATAGATAATAAATATTAGTCAGGCAATCGTATTCCCCTATTTATGTAATAGAGATTACCATAAACGGTATTCTCATGCCTGGATTAGATTTATGTATTCCGATCCGATAACATTTCTCGGGTTTGTATAGTTATATAATATACAAAAGAGTTGCTATACTCGTGAATATATTATTTTGCAAGTGCCTGTCATATGACTTAGTTATATTGTTTTTAAGCATGTTTTTACAGTATCGAAGTAGCAAATGACCATGTAGTTCAGTCCATCAGATTGTAAGAAGCCACTGTCATTATCGACATATCAATCAGGTAAGATTAGAGTTCTATTTGAAGCTGAAGCGTTTTGGATAAGTACGTCTTCTTTACCACACCCTTCAAACCAGAGAACAGCAGCGCTTAACAATGCTGTTATAAAAAAAGCAATTAGTGTGTTTGTGCCTCCGAAATAGAACCACAAAAGGTTCTCTAACATTCTATTAAAAATTCTAATAAAATATTTTTCGGTATATGTATGATTACTATAAATGTATTACCAAATATTTGATCACTTACGCATGGCGGGCCACTACCTCCTGAGCAGACTGGGCATACAGGATCAAAGCAACCTCGGCACCCACCGCACTGTAATTATAATCAATTAATTATAAAAAGTTATGAGAATATTGAAATTAACTAAGTATGCACCTAACAAGTAGTATATAAGATAGACGCTACGTTAATACCTAAGGATATTATCGGTTATTAGATTTTTCCCGCTGCTCAGCGGTTTGGTTCAGGTACCACGGTAAATAGTATTCTTTGTTAATTGAGCCAATCCAAATTCAATCAGTAGTTTTTGCGTGAAAGAGTAACAAACACACATAGATTCATTCTCACAAACTTTCGGATCAATAACATTATTGAGATATATTTGGGATAATCTATAAGGTTTGGGTTGTTGTTCCGTGGCTGGGTTTCCGACTGTCATGAAATTCAAGACAGTCGGAAAGAAATTTAGTCTAAAGAAATCATGGATTGCGAAGTGATTGTTATGTAACCTGTACGGTATATAATGTTTCTTACCTTTAATGACGAAGGTAAATCCGTGTTGCTCTGAAAAATGAGGAAATATGTATTGTTTAAATTTTCTTGTTTCCATAAAAATATTGAAAAATATGGACTTTGACTAGTATGAATACTTAGCTATACTAGATATGCTAACCAATCTGTGGAATTTAAAAGGTGTTCATAAAAATATATATTAGATCTTATCAATTATACTTTTTAGATACCACAAATTTAACAAACCTTGTGTTTACAGCAGCGTTTCGAACAACATATCTGAATAATGGCAGTTTGGTGGAACACAGGTCTCTCGTCATCTTTGCGTATTTTCTTCGATGTTTTTGTTCCAACGATGCCTATATTCGACATACCGAACATGTTATGTTCTCTGTCCAGTCGAAGTATGGTCGACAGGAATCTGTCTCCGGTGCTAGCTTGTCTATTCATGATCTCGTCAGATTCTCCACTGCATACAGAACTAGTGTTTGATGGCGACGGAGAGAGCGATGGGGAACTAAAACAAAGAGATGAATGGAATTGGATTGAAAGAATAGAACGAAAAAAGAATAGCAATAAAATTACTGATGATAGATCAGTGTTTCTTATGCTGGAATTTTCCTAGTATTTAAAAATTTAAAATTTAAAATGACGTTTAAAAAATATGAACATGAGCAATAAAATTTTAGTTAAAAAATATTTACTATAAACGAAAATGGGGCGTGTACAAGCATCACCCAATGTAGGTAAGGTAGGTACTGGATCTTTTGGTTTAGTAATAACGATCAAACTACGATAAATCAGAATTTCATTGTGATGTCTACTTACTGTTTAAAGATATAAATTTATATTCCGTAACAAAGTGTTTGGTTTACTTTTTAAATTTACCTGTTTTGTACTTCCAACTGCTATTGCACTATGATCTCCCTTTTTTGTCCGTTGTTTTCGCACCTGTTAAGGCGTTTGTGTGTCTGGAACGACATCATTGTTCTAAAAAAATGTTACAGTAGTGAAGATAATTCGTGAATCTACATACCTTGAATCAGACGATTCTTCACGATCTTCTGTAAGCCATTTCATTTTAGTTAATTTCAAAAGGTGTGGATTATAGTAATCGGGATTCGTTTCTACATACTCCGACTGTGAACGAGTTCTTTGATCTTCACTGCAACCTTGTGTCGGCTGGAGAAATAAAAATTACAATTAATTAAAAAAATAAAAATTACAATTTCTCTAAGTTTTGTTTTATTTACCTTAATATTAGATACTAGAATGCTTACGTAAGGAATTAACGGATCTGTCTCTTGTTCCTTGAAAAGCGTTTCATCTTTTTTATGTGATTCGACAAGTTCATGGAGGGCCTTCGACCTTTCCACTTGAATGAGTTGATCTTGATCGAGCTTAAAAGTTTAATAAATCAGTAAACTGACGCTATTTTAAAACCAATGTACTGACACCTGCTAAGTGATCTGTGGGTATTAATTTAATTTTAGATATTTAGAAACCTAACTCCATCGATAATTTATTTCATGGAACAATAGTTTGTTTGCAAACGTAAATTATCTGTTCTACAATTATAAATAGAGCCATAACCGCTTAAAACAGGTAGATTGCACTTTTGGTATATTCGATAAATTTAAGTTAATTCTTTATATGTATTCTGGTTAAATGCGTTACTACTTTAAGACTAGTGACTAATACTTCTAGGAAAAAATAATCTCCTAAATCATCAAAATAAAATAAAATTACATACGTCATCGTCACGATCGAGTATATGAAGTGAGTGTTCAATATGTTTGTGGTCATTCGTGTTTGCGACGTTTGACTTAACATCGTTTAAAAGACACACATATGTGATGTAAGCGTTTTGGTCAGAAGCACTACTGGCAAGTTTCATTGTCACTTCTTGCTGATTGCAATGTTTGATATGGTTCTTGTGGTTAGACCCTTCCATGCTATCAATGATTGACCCTTGATGATTGGTAGTTGGTTAAACGAATTGTATTTTCCAAAGCATATTTATATTTATGTATAGAAAATTGAAACTGAAATTTAGTTGATCACTCCATGTTATATGAGCGTTGAAAGACGTCTGTTTTCATTCTTACACTTTTTGATACAATGACATTAATTTAGAATATTTGTTACTGACCTGATGTTTTCGAGTTAGTTCTTTTTATATCTCAAAACATTTTAACACGTAATTAAATATATTTTTATATAGTATTTTACGTTCAAAATAATTAGGTACCAATGAAAGTGGATAGATATTAAAGATTAAACTAAATTTTTAACTAAACTATCCCGTGGACCTCATAATGAATTGAAAACAAGACACGGATTGACTACTATTACTATTATCTTCCTTCAATCCACATAGGAAGTCCTATTGAAAATACTCAATGCATCTCACAGAAGTAGGGTAGGGGTACAATGGTAGGGTATAACAAGAAATTATAATGGAACCAAAAGAGCGATTGCTGAAAATGAAATTAGCAGTCAGATTTGTTATTTTTTCAATATTTTATTTAACTCCAAATTAAATTTAAAAAGTCGTCTCCTCACCCACTTCTACCTTTATTTATTTTTTAATTATATAGCTTATGTCACACTGCAATGTGTGAATATTCTAATGTAACGTTATATGTCACAATCCATCAAACCATCCGGGCTGTAGCGTATGCCAAAGAGATGGACATACGAGTACATACACTCGAAAAACATTGGTCACCCTCTGAAGCAGTCAGGTAAATAGGGAGATGACCGCCTTCCTTTCCCATCACAACTACTTCTATACCGTATAAATCCTACATATGCTAGTTTGTTGCAGTATTGTAAACATAATTCCCAATTAACAATGGGCGGACGATTATATCGGATTAGGAAGTAATTTTTGTTAATTTACATGTCACGAACAATAGCCGTCACGGGATGAACGGATGAGGAGTCAGTCACCTGCCTGTGAACCTTTGGCGGATGTGTAGCTGAGTTATAATAGATTAACACCTACTTAGTGTTCTGTACTTGTATAGATAAGAGTAAACATGTTTTATTAAGTTAATTGGTAGTTGATAATTAGCGAAATTCATTTTTTGTTTGCTTTGAAGATGTTGGTTTGTATCCGAAACGAACAATTGTATTACAATTTCTTAGATATTATGTATTTATTGGAATTTAATATTTTATGAATTAAAAGCTTTTTATACCAGCTCTGCCGGTTTTGTTCACTTTTACTGTAGTAATGTGTTCCAGTATCCCATGTGTTAATCCAGGTAATAAATTACCTGTGTGCCAAATTTCAGAAAAATCCGACCAGATATTTTTTGCGTGAGAGTGACAAACATTCTCCTTTATAATATTAGTAAGATTGCATTCAATTTCAGTGAGTAGAGCGTCTACTGCAAGATCGGTTTGACGATCAGTGGGAAATAGTTGAATGCGAAAGAGAAGATAGGGCTTAGTGGCGAGCCTTGCGAGAGACCTACATCCAGCAGTGGGCTAATGTAAGCTAAAACGTACGAGTACACAGAAAACTCGCATGCACATGAAAATAAAGTATACAAAGTATCTATTACAATTTAGGTATATAGTATTTATTTATGATATTTGAAGGTTGAACTTATGACTTTGGGTGAGTCAGTGCATCTTTCCTAAGTATCTAAACTTAGGTAACTTCTGAGTTTAATCTTAAACTCATGTATAATGCTTAGAGGAGCGTAACAATCAAGTTATTTGGCATAAACATTTGTTTTCCCTAAACAATGGTACGTATAATACTCACATATATCTTAAACTTATCTAAGTGGGAAGTGGTCTCAAACGTTATGAGTAACGATGAGGTAATAAATTGTATTTAGTTACCTAAATGCTTTAGAGACTGTCAGGTGAGACCGAGTGGTGTGAATGACATCAGGTTGTGCAAAAACCGACGATAACAAAGGAATACCTAAATAAAAAAACTGATTTTTACGAAGATTACGCGGCCACGCTCCGTTCGTCCCGCGTTGAACCCAACTGCGCTATTTTTTATAACTATCGGATACTCCACGCCCATCTTTGTGCTAATACTTTTGAATGCTAGATGGAATGCGGCGTCTACTCTGTGGTACATTTTAGCTGTAAATTATTATCAAAGAACCTGATGATCAAAGTACTGCGGAAAAGGCATAGCCGTATGTTTGAAAAAATGCAGTCGATTTGCCGTAGATAAGACAGAGTAGAGATATTTCATGAATGGCCTTTATGGTCACAAGTTGAAAGGACGTATACCCTGTACGATTCGAGTTAAGTGGTATCAATGACATGCACCTATACCTACATGATTCGTTGGAAGGGTGTGGATGCGGGCTGACTTAAAACAAGGCGAGCTTAATCCTCAGGAGCAGCACACATCTGTCATTAAGTTAAGTTAGCACCTCTGCCATACGGCAGGGTCAACTCCACATAGGTGAGTTAGTTATCAGGTGGACTACATGCTCCTTTGCTACGTCAATTTAAAAAAAAAAAATAAAGCAATATAGAATGTATGCTAAGCATTATCGCAGCTAATAATTACCAAAAGATCTGACCATAGAACCGTACACCATAGGTCTACACCACAGGCCCCTATGCAAAGGATTATTTCTCTTCTTGGCTTTCAAAAACGATTATATAAAATCGTTTTATTTTACAAACATGTTTAATAAGGAATTTTATTTATAATCCTTGCAGATTGTGCACATTCAAGTTATCGTTAAAACTTATTGAACACTTAGAGCAAAAACAATTTGCAGTTACAAATTAGTTCAAAGATTTCTTAGATTCCTAATATTGATTTTATTGTATCGATATTTGCAAAGTTGTTATCAATAGTTACAGATCATAGCTCAAAGCTCATAAGTAATTTATATAAGTGAAACGTAAAAAAATCGGAGATGCATGCCTAATATTAGAACCCAGCAGTCTATGAGAGGTCGAAAATCATACCAGTGATAGCCATTAGTGCTGTTAAGAGTAAAAACTTCATACTTAATTAAACTCTAATATAAGAATAGTAATTTTGAAAAAAGCTAAACAACTTTCGTTGAACAATGTATGTATCAAATGAAATTATCGTAATAGCTGCATCTGAAGCAAACGTGCGTAGCGGTGATTGAAATTGTTTCAGGAGTTGTAAACATTATAGATAAATAAAGAAAATAGCCTGTATTATTTATTTATAATTGCAACAAATATCATACATCTTTAACGGGCGATGAAGAAAGCAATTATGTCTGATCAAAATTGGTACTTTTGTGGTCAACACATCCATAAGACCTAGTTATCTATTACTACAACGGAATAATCGGATGCAATAAAGCAATCCTTAATTATTCTGGAACTACCGCTACTAGTTACATTTAACAATAAATGCAACACACCTTAGACTTTGATAAACTAATTGGCGTGTGTTTAAACAATAGTACAAAAACTAAACCAATAAATCCATCAGACGGCAGTTGACTCATTGTTAATTAGATTTTTGTTTCCCATGTCAGCAATGTTGCAAATAAAAACTATTTATGACGAGAAAACAGGTTGCATACCCCTGAATCATGTCGTTGGGACCGAAGGCTGTGTACCGTATCATTATTGTTGTGAAGCTGGCGCCGGCTGGCCATCTCGCTATTATGACAAATACTTTTAGAGTCATCTCGTATCGCTCTTAATAACGCCGGGCAATGAGCGATATTTTTAAAGAATAAAAATAACCAAAATAAGTTTTCAATATGTCTATAATTTTAGTGCTGTTCTCCGTACTCATTCTTGAATGGACTGTTACCGCACAGTTTGGAAGTAAGCTTTTTTTAAATATAATGAAGTGTTACTTTTTGTGCATTGTGTTAATGCATTAATTACAAGCAAGTTGCGTGGTTAATTAAATAATTGTGTACCTCTCAAAATAATTTGTTGTAACGTATGCATTATTACGCGAATTTCCGCCCTCGTCACACTTTGCGTGCATTCCTTGCACGGACTTTTTTGTTAGGAGCCCTATTTTTCATTTGTTACACCAAATGCCTATGTCACATTGTAAGCACATGGATTCTGGATTCTCCACATCATAGTCAAAGTAAATTTAAAAATTGTTTATGGTCAAGAGTTGGATGGGAGACCGCGAAACGCTGATTGGATATTAACAATAAATAGGAGCAATTGTTTTTTCTTGTACTTGGTTTCATGGACGGCCACTAATATTTTCCTCCACATTGAAGCAGTTTCAGGTCTTCAACAGTCGATGTCGGGTAGAATAATAACCACTTATGTTTCGTTCGAAGGGTAAGGTTGTCGGTTTACTTACAAAGCGGCGATCATCATAGACCTCAAGAGCAGCAACGCTTTTGTTATCGATTTATATTAAATCTGTTCTATATGCAGTAGGTTGCAGATGCCCAAGGGCGGCACTGACCACTTACTATCAAATGGACTGCATGCTCGTTTGCTACTTATAAAAATATAGTTATAAAATAAAGTTGAGGAAAGATACCGTTCCTTGTAGTGAGTTACAGAGCGAGCCGCTCTATATACTAAAACCTACTATTGAATTATGTTGCATACAAGTTAAACGTAATAAAATTGCACAATAGACATACACCTCAATTAAGTATGACACGTTGGCCCCGTGTAGCCTCGATTTGATGATAATAATCTGTCAGTCACAAGGTCACTGTATTGGATGAGTAAATTAATTGATGATTTTAAACCTATGGAAAATGTTATATGTTTCGATGTCGAATTTGTAAGCATCAATGTTGCTCATATATTATTGATACTAAAGTACAGAAAAAATCAGTTAAAAATCGTTCACATATGCATTGATTATAATTATAATTTAAATTGTCAGTAATGTATTTTTTTTATTTTGTTTAATTCAATATGTTTGTATGAGTAAAAATCAATCGATCAAAAAGTACATAGAAATTACATCTTTCAGCACTCTTTCTCTACAAATACTATGTAGAAAAAGAAAATAACAAAACTATAACAAGTTACACACTCCTCCGTGCGCACAGTATCTATTCGTAAAACTTCTATGGCCTAATCTATTTATTGGTGCGGCATCAGCATGGTGGATATGCATCCCATTTAATGTTGCACATGATATGATCATTGTCATTGTTGTATAAATGCATTCTACTCCCAAATAAAACAAAAAATAGTTGTCTTACTTAGGGTCTACCATAAATGATGGTACTAAAGACTTCGTTACTTGTTCCAGGTGTTACTGTTAGTGTAGGGATGGAAGTCAGAAATGAAGATGAAGCCTTGCATTTTAAAGTGAGTTTTAAACAGTAATTCTATTAAAAATGGATATATTTAATATAGTAATATTATTTATAGTTGATTTGATATATATTTTTTCTACATCTTCGTTCCGATATTTTTCAGGGACGGTGTCCGCCATACACATCGTGTGTACCAATCAGTAGTTGTACACTGTTAGAGGATTTATTAGATTTTTCATGCTTCTCGTCAGATAGGTGAGATCTTATATTCTTATCCACAAAAGAGAAAATGACACTAGGCTTCACTTTATTTTTTTGTAAAGTGATTGGCCGGCTTACTACCGCTGCTATTATAAGGATTTTCTAGGAAAGTTATCCATTACAGCGACTGATATTTTTAAGTTGATAAGAACACATAATGCTATATGGTAAAATATGAATCAAACAATTAATTTCACTATGTATCATCAGTTTATAACTTGTTGCCCAAATTTAGTTCAAGTGTACATTTATAATGAGTATAGTTATAACTTCAATCTTCCACGCTGATCAGTCCTATACACCATTACAGGTTGCTGACAAACATTTTATGTACTACTCTTTACTCTACTTTGCTTGTAGCAAGATTCAATAGTGGCGGAGGGCTGAAACACATTCCACCTATGCGAATTGGTACAATGTTACTAATTCTTACTGTTACAGTTAAACTTTGTTTTTAGGTACTTCCACCGGTTAAACGAGCTAACATGCGGTAATGCGAACGGAGAGGACTATGTGTGTTGTCCTTCTTGCGAGTGTGGTAATGTGTACCAGGAGGGCACGCAGCGTTGCGGCATCAGCATGGTGAAGGGGATGAACTATAGTGGTATTGGCGCTCATCCCTGGGTTGCTAGGATTGGATTTACGAGTAAGAGAATTTTATGTACTTTTGTATTCTATATGTTGCCTTTTAAGATGTATAGATGATGTCCAGTCCGCGTGATTGTAAATAGTCACCGCCGCCCATGGACATGCGTAAGCAACTTCGTATACAACAGGAGTTCTATCTAAATATAACTGATGCGATGCTACTC
>DWLI01001110.1:0-16887 GCA_018249915.1 Cecropterus dorantes dorantes | reverse complement strand
CGAACTTGTACATTTTATACAGAAACAACTCTAAATCTAATGGACTAAGTTTTTATTCACGTTTATTTCTTCTCATAAAAGGTTACATTATCTGTACTTCAGTAATGTAGCTATTACAAACATGAAAAAAAATGCCTAGACAGATGTTTTTAAAAAAATATAGTTTATCATATTTGCATTGTAGTATTAACCTATTTAAGATTCAAAAAAAAATACAAATAAACATCGATATTTTTTTCCTGATTGACTAATGTTCCACAAAATTACACAACATTATATCTATTAGGTTTTCGCCTATAATTTTTCATCACTATTAAGATGAATAATACATTGGTTATGCGGAAAATTCGAGTTGATTATCTGTATTAAAATTTATCTTTCCGAATTTATTGTCCCGAAAAATATTTCAGCTATTACGAGTTTCGCTAACTCAATCCGAGGTTATGAGATTTTCGATATTTATGTGTAACTCGCGCTCCGATCCGACTGTCGAGCGCTCAATAAATAATGCCAAAGGGTTCTAATATTGTTAACTCACGCGACTTCGAACAATATCAGGTTTTATATTACTATTTATTGTTGTGCTACTATTACTAATACTTTTACATCTGTAATACTGTATGGTACGTATCCACATATACTGTCGTAAGAATGACATGATGCTGAACACCACCGGTATATCTAATTTTTCCTTATACGAAATATAAATTTCTGTTTTGGTTGGATGGATGTAATAGTGCAGACATTATTTAGTGAGCAACAATAATCGAAAATAATACTGTCTTGTTTTAAATCGCTCACACATTTAGTAGCGGTCACTTAGCATCAGACGGTCTGTTTACGGGTTTGTTTCCATCACATGAAAAGTCATATTATGCATACTTATTACCGTTATGCAAATTTATTTACCTTTATTTATAATGTAGTAATGGAAATATTATCATATTCCAAAATTAAAAAAACTGTTCAGTAAACTTAAGTACGTCAATATATGTACATATGTCAGTCCCTTAAATTAGAAAATTTTCAACGTTAGTCGTATTAAAACGCGATATATATTATAAATGTTGGACACAATGGAAAATATACTATAAGCATCACATCATATTTTAAGATGCATTAAGTAACTCTAAATCGAGTGTCAAGGTGGAAAAGTAGTATCTGTAGTCAGTAGTTATAACCATCTTTACTGATTTATAAATAAAAGTAAGTTAAAATAATCGATAAAATAAGTAACAGTAACATTCATGCACGTAGCCACAAGCCTCTTTAGCTCAGTGGTAGAGCACTGGTCTCGTAAACCAGGGGTCGTGAGTTCAATCCTCACAGGAGGCATCCGCTGTGCCTGAATTTTTGTTTTATATATTGTGTATTTTTTAAATCGTAAGTAACCAAAACATAAATAGATTCTTAATAATAAGGTGATAAAATTTTAGGTCGTTTCATACTTTAAACCAGTAAAAATAGTACAAAAAATGTTCTAATAAATGTAAATTAGAATTGTTTGATTAAATTAACTATAGGTAATAAATTGATAAAAATTTATATACAAAAATATCCAACACAAAGCAACCCATTTTCAGAAGCACTACTTTACAATTAAAGATATAAGTGACTAATATTGAGCAAATAATGTCGTTTTGTATTTATTATATGTATATATTTGTATACGTTTTATCTAAGTAAGTACTTACTTATTTTCCACATAGTAAGTACTGTGTACAATGATAAATATCCAATGATATATAAATAGAATCCCTAGGCTGTTACAAAACTAGAGAATATTTAAAGAAGATTCTGTGTAAAAACACTATAAAGGCAAATCGCTTACATATGCTTGTCAGGTGCATCGGTAATTTCATTGAAGAAGGTAGCCAGAGGGGTCTAGACAGTTGGCCGACGGAGAATGGGCGGAAATACTCGAAAACCTTTTATTTTATTACCCTCTTCAAACGATTTTTCCGAGCCTATTATAACGGTAAGCAAGCACGTTTCAATTTAATGTTTCTTGATAATTTGCTTGTGAACGAAATTTGGAAATTCCCAAACTCTTACAAACGCTCGAAACAGGAGTGGGTTGGCGCTGCAAAACGGTTTTTAATTAATTACAGTGTTTAAGTGTCAATGAACCTTTGAAAAGTAGTAATGATCCTTGTAATGGTAATGTTTCTTATATTTAAACTGTAATGCAATTTGTATCAGCTAACAAGAATGTACTACTCGTGAAAATAGTTTACGTACGTACTAATTATATTTTACAATATTTGCTTTAAATGGCTTTGGTTGTCTATTTCTCGTAAAAAATGAGTGATAATTTTATTGAAATCATATACGATATTTAAATGTTATTCAGTTACGAGAAGTTTACATAATAATTTCTCTTAAGGCACGATCGTTCACAAACGACCCTACGTTTAGTTCTTAGAGATAATCGTGTCCTCGTTGAAGTCACGTCTCAGAGCTTCCAACGCTAATAAGCTTCATTAAAAAATATTCAGTGAGGCTGGTACCTGTACTTTTGCCTCAACTTTGTTCATGATTTAAATTAAATACTTTAGATATAACATTTCATCGATATATGCTAAAGAATTGTATTGCGTAAGGATACAGTTAGTGTTGTGTGTCGTGATATGGAACCTAAAAAAGAAAAACCACTAGTGCTTGTAAACGGTTTCTCCCCGCCATTGCAGTTTCTCCGTGACCACGAACCATGTAACTGGGTTGAAATATCGGCAAAAAGAAATTTAAAAATCCCATATCATGAATACTCGTAACATATTAAAATGTGTCAATTCGCGATACTCGTATTAGCTTAAAATCATAAATTTCATTGTGATATATTTATGGAACAAATTGAATGGCCTTACAGCTAAACATTTTTCCCCATAAACGCATACTATCTTTTTACATGAACTAAAAAAGAATAATTTCAGGAAAGGCGAACGTCGTCAATATTTTCACGTAGACAGAAGCAGTAACCTTCTATGTGAAATCGATACATTGGCAATGCCTAGTACATAACCACAAGCTGATAGTAAAGACCGAGCCATTACCCCCGGGCCTAATTTGAATGTCTCAGGAAGATAACTGGCTTTATGTGTGATAGCCGATACCATGTATATGAAAAGTAAATATTTCAGTATCTATTGAGATTAAGATAGATGGATAGTATATTGAGATTAAGATAGATGTATAGTATATTGTAATAAAGATATCCGTATAGGTAAATAGATTTAATGGTAGTAGAAATCTCCGCAGTTTGAAAATTATCGGCACTATCTCCTATGTCTATAGCCGATTTTTCGTAGTTTGAAAGCTGTGATGAAATATATAGCACTTATATTTAAACAACCATACTATACTATAGTATACTAAAGAATATGACTGCTTTATTTGTAAAAAAACAGATATCCATGAGCACCAAAAATTGATAATATTAGAAGATTCCAACTTACATAATTAAGTGTATCTTAATATTCTCTAAAAGTCAAATTATTATATTATGCATAAGATATACAAATATAGTCATATTAAACCAACTGAAACGAGCTGGTTAACAACTGACACCGCAGACTATTTTTTATAAGTATAAAATATTAGCGGTAATATGTATTGATGATTAAATGCAATCATAAATGCATCTTAAAATATCCACTTTCGCTTTAAATTACAAACTTACTCAACTTCCTATCATATAATTTCAGTTACGTAATTATCGATTCGGATAAATGTAATTTTTCGGAAAAATATATTAGAAATGTTCCCGAAGTCGTCAACGCAAGGCTAGTAACCTATAATGTCGCAGATGAGGCGTGCACGGGGGAGCAATAAACTGTGTGGACAATTTGTTTAATCAAAAACAAATGCACGATCCCCCCGCCCGCCCTACTTGTAACTTGACACTTTGTTTTTGTTTTGTCATCTCACCGAATGAGATTTGTTTTGTTTCGTTATTATCAGTGACTTTCTAATTAGTTATCTTATGCCAATAAGACGAAATCTTTTTCGACGTGCTTCTAACCGTTGACAAAATATACTTTGAAAATGTGAATTCATTCGTACAACTCTTCATATTGGTAGTATTATACATATTTAACAAGTCTTCTTGAGTAAAAGGTTAACATAAGCATCATCCACATTAATGTACTATAATCTTTTAAGAGAATTATAGATTTCTTTCATTGAGGTAAAGCCGCTTTAGTCCGAAAGGTTCTAAAATTGGCATCGTACTCAAACAATTCAAAAATTCTCTTTCACTGAATCATATTTTATTTGATACCACCAGAAATATTAAATATACTTATAAATCTGACTTCATTAACATGATATGGAAATGAAACAGATGATTCATTGAACACATTCATCAATTATTGGACACGCCCAACAGTCGTAGAATGTAGGCACATCTGTTACCTCTACGAAAAAAACACGCCGTGAAAACATCGTGACATATAAAGCAATTTCCATCAATGCTTTTAGTCATTCATTAAGACATATTATTTAATTTAAAGCAGATAGTTGTATACTTTTGATGATATCGTTAGTTTTGATGCCAAGAAAAAATAAATGTTAGATAATGTAATGTGTAATAGATATGTAACAAAGTAAATGTGAAATATGGTAATTAATAGGATATGCTCGATACTTACTTCAACAGGAACATTTAGTTCCTCTATATAAGATCGCGTTGGATTTTATAACTATTCCCAAGTTTTTCCAAGCGTTATGGTCATTAATATTTACATATTCGTATAACAAAAATAAAAATGCTGTGTGAAAAACCTTTTTGTAGGATTGACAATAACATAACACAATTATCTATTTTTTTTATTTATTGGTCTGTCTATTTGTTTGAAATTGCGTCGAAAGAAAACTATTGAATTTAGTTTAAAGGATATATTAAATCTTTATTTTATTGAAATTTATCTACTCTATCAAATGTTATTACAATTCAAAATTATGTTGTATAGCCAGAGAGACCGCGGAGCACATTTAACGAAAACTAACTTTATAATCAAATTTTGGTTACTTATTTCCTAATATACCGTTAATTTAGTACGAAAACAATGAAACAAGTGGATCACGTAACATAAATTAATTGACTGAACAAGTCCGGCAGTCGCTCTGAACGAACATTTGTCTCGCGAAGCACGCAGTCCCTATGTAGTACGAGTGTCGCACAAAAATTCGTGATAAATTTGTTGCCATTCGCATCGCGTTTCTGGTCGCTCGTTAAAACTAGTTTTGTTTGCCCAATTAAGTTTATTTATTTTCAATTAAGTTTTTAGTTTTTGTACAAAATAACGGATATGGAATATCAGTAACAAATACACGGTCCACAAAAAATATTACGAATACAAATCAAACATACATTGTTAGGCTTGAATCGCTCCTGCAATATTGTATAAAATACAGTGTGTAATAACGCTACTATTATGTTTTTGTACATTAATTAGTCTGCATTCGTTTGTTTGCATTATTATGGTTAGGATATTACTTTTATTTAGTAATTGAAGTACTTATAGAAACTAAGAAGTTATTACAAGTAGTCCTCCTTATCCTTGGAATGAGATTCTTGCCACTTTAAATATATTCAGTACTTGCGCAAATCGTAATCAATCTAAAAAAATAATTCATGTTTTTATGGGAAAAAATGGCTACAACCAGTTTGAGTCTGCTGAGTCATAATATAGTAGCTTCTTTCCCGGGAAACTAATCATTTCCCTTCACTCATAAGGTGATCCAATACGAATTTTAAGACATTTTAAACTTTACATCATTTAATTTATAACTTCTGTACTAGTCTGTCTATACGTTAAGTAACTCTATAACAAATCCGAAACGTTACGAAAAACGAAACACATGCTACGCCCGTAGCGCTGTAGCGTTTATAAACGACGGAGAAATTTCGTTGCGTATTGTTATTCCTATCACGTTTCCGGTCCCATTTCCGTCAAATAATAGTTATATCTTTATCCAATTTAGGGCTTGGTCATTCGTGGTTGGATAATGTGATGAGAAATTCGTCACAGATATACATTATCCTCATGTTGATCCTCTATTCCTTTTTTGTGCTTAATGGTCGTAGAAAACTATAACATGATTTCACAATAGAATTATTTCGAATAAATGTTCGCGTAATTTGTTATCATATTCCGGTGTAAAGCGCACACGCACACCTCATTTATATCATCATCCTCATTTATATCTGAAATATAATGATGATTCTGCCTGAGGTCAATCACAGATGCGTTGCTAAGCCTTACGACTAAACAAAAATGCGTCGTGTAAATTTTTGTCTAACCGAATCCTTTTAAATTAAAACGTAGTAATGCTTACGAGCGTTTTTATATGGCAGGAATTTAAGTTTGACAGTGCTGCCTTAGCCAATCTACTAAGTTTTTCACCTTTTTGTTTGGCTAAAGATTAAGATTAAAAAGATTAAAAGATTAAGTTGGAAGCCCTATTCAAGTATAAGTAACCGTTACCCAAACATGTAAGCTAAACATACTGCTGACATACGGAAACACAAAATAAAATATATAACAAACAGATTTTTCTTTAAAATAAGATACATCAAGCCGCACACAAAAGGGTACGGTGTACACATCTTCATAAACAGGAACAAATATTGTCGCAAGGTATTGTTATTCGGGACACGGCGACACGGTCACGTCTCCAATAATTCCACACTGACTCATCCTCGCCTGCTACAATTTTCACTTGAGAATATCAAATAATCCGTATTAAATTTTCATACACTCTGTATGCATGCGTACGCGTACGTCGGTGGTCCAATCAATTCTACCGAAATAGAATTTGGCTATGAATATACGAAAAGAATGAACGTGAGCAAACATTGAACAATTATTTTGAGAATATATTCCATTATTTTCGCGATTTTTTAATAGAATCATACAATTGATTCTACAATACGTGAATCAGATATAACAATCTAATAATACAGATAGTATTATTAGATTGTTACTACTTTTTTGCGAATAATGAATATTCACTAGAAGAACAAAACAGTAAAGAAAATAATTATCGTTTTCCCGCTGTTGAAATAAAAGAAAAATATTACTCATATCTTACCTTTTAAACAATATAATTACTTAATAGATTGAAAAAATAAATTGTATGAACCATATACAATACAGACAAGAGCAAGGTAGAATGAAGATAGGAGTAATACTAATAGTATTGCCTCGGAACGAAAATGTAGGTTCTGTAGCAAGAGAAAATAAAGTATGAAAAGAGTAAAGCAATATGAAATTGATGCCTCCAATTCCTAGACGAGGGAAATCGATGTCAATAAATCGTCGGAAATAGAAACAACTAGAGCTTCGCTTTCAAATGGAGACATTTCAACGGTTTGCAGACAAATAGTTCTGACATGGAAATACTCTGTGGAAATGCATGCTTGCAAGTTTCAATTGGTATAAATATAAACCGTATGTTGTGCCAACCGTATTACGATGTAAATTTTACAAATTGCTTCGAAATTTATTTGTTTAATCTTCATCTTTTGGTAATAATTTTGCACATATTGTTTATTTACGTTCAGTTCACACACTGTTGTGTATGTGCCAAGAATATAATATATACCTTTTAAAGAAAACTGAAGTTGCCAACATTAGAAATTGCTTAATAATGAAATATGGCCTAGCTGGTAATAAAATTATAAATAAAGTGCTTGAACATATGGTTTTTTTTTTTTTTTTTAATACTTATTAATATATATACGCCATCATAATTTGATAATAGTATAATATTTTCAATACTTACACACTCTTTCTATGCTCTATTAATATGTAAATTAAATTTAAAAATATATAAATAATGCAAACGATCCTCTCGTACCAGATATAATGGTAATTAACTCCAGCTAAAATTTTCCGCCGACCCTAAAATAATTTTTCACATCGTTTTAACCCCAAATTACTCATATAAAGCGCATGTTTACTGGTATTTAATTAATATTTGGTTTCAAGGCACGCAAATTAAGGACCGAAAGATTTGATCAGGATATAAATTTTCGCTTACCCATTGACAGTAAAAAACGCGCTACAATAAAAATGCTGACATATTAACCCGATGAGTCACAGTTCATAGCCGACGATCCATCACATTGGGTAATTCTATTACCCATACAGTACGCTAATTGCTTTTTTATTTTTGAAATATTACCGTCAAGTGCTTGCAGTTTAACGTATAACTTAGTATTAAGCGCATATTTATATTGGAAGCGGATAAAATAAATTTTAATACACTACTTATATCTTTCTGGTGTCTTTAGAAAAAAACAATACAGGAAACATTACCCGACTACTGGACTTGAGGGTTTTTTAATCATGATATAGGTTCAGGTCACAATTTGGCCGATCGGCCACGTGCCAGTTGAAAAACTCTAAACATCGTGGAGAACATAATTATATAGAAAATTTACAGACATAGATTTCTCAGAAAGTTTGTCTTTCATAATAATGTCACGGTTTTTTCTTTAAATGGGTAGTCCTTTTAGCGACGTTGTATAAACATTGTTGTGTTTATTTACACGGCGAAATGGCGCAAATAACAGTATCACGGTGTAATTACACAAGCCGTAAGATTTCATTAGACGTAAGTCCGTTGTTTAGTCCCTAGCGTATATCTTATTAAGGTTTTTATAATATAGAAAGAAGGATAATAGTAGATACGCCCACCATGCGATATAATTTTGATTAAATTAATACTATATGCTTAAAAATTCATTTACCATAAAATTTTGCCATACATACATTGTGGGTTCGTTTGCCGACAAGATATAATGTAAATGATAAATTTATGTTTTTATTTCAAGTCAAGTATTTCTTATTTCTGAAAGTACTTCACTATTCATCATACAGGAAATACTTAAATACCTATAGCTGTATGTACAATGTAATCTTTCAAATATGACTTTATTTTGTAATATCTTTTGTACAAAATCTATATTATATCATATGTAATAATGAAAGTTAATAAAACCAGCTCGACTCACATGAAGCAATACCATAAAACAAACAATATTATCCCCAAAAGGTTCCCGGCATATTACAGTCGCAGAAAAGGAAACACGGAAACTCGTGTCAAGAAATATGACACATATAAATATTGCCGCCAACGCACGCTGTTCCAACAATTTATCGGAAATATCAAACCAATAAATCAATTCATGACATATCAGTAAAAAAACGTTCGAATTAATTTCATTCCATATAAAATTTTACCAATATATAAATCCATGTTTCAATCCAATCTTCAACAAACTCACTTCGCACAACAAATTAACATATCACACTCAACATAGTTGCAATCCACTCGCGGCGGTTAAACTTTAGGGCACACTTTATTTAGTGTACATGTTTATGTACGTAAGTTCGCTGTAGAGCCGACAGAGGTCGTGGCGCGGTGGGCGCGCGAGGCGGACTGCCGCCCTACGGTGGAAAAACAAGTTTCCTGCAGCCTCCACCCCCGCCCCCGGATGCGCATTTGCAGTTCTTTCAACGTATGTCTTCAAGCTCTGATACAAACCTTATTTAACTCATAACCTATTTTGCGCCCTTGTTAAGTAGACCTATTTTTCTTTTTTGTCACAGGCAGAGAAGTAGGTTACTATTTTTCGATATAATTCAAAATTTACGTTATAAGGATAGTAAGTATGATTATGCCAGTAATAGTGAAGAATTGGAATTATAAAAAGCTGTATGATATTTAATGAAGTATCATTATTATACATATCTCGATATTCATCGAGATATGTATAATAATTTTCATATTTATGTATCATTTTAATGTTACATATTCATGTACCTAAAGTATCATTAATTAATGAGCTATCGTGGTAATAAAAGAATGTCCTATAGTTTAATTAAATTTGTGTTAACGATTAAACTTCTAACATAAGTAAGGTCATAAAATTCTGCAACTTTACACTTTACGTTAAGATGATGTTAATATTCACGCGTTGCCTGTTCGTCATCCTCCGTGAGCTCTGACTTTTATGACTCCCATGTGTATATATTCAAGGGATAAACTACAGACATCTAGAGCCTAATATCTTGAATGTTGGCACTCAGGACAATGCCTTGGTAGTGCTAATGGCCACGTGTAATGCAGCTTAATGGTGCGAAGCACTAGTTTCAGCTTTAGAGTCTCACGTAGGCATACTATAACAAAATTATTATTGTACCTAGAAATGAAGAAATTTGTACAATAAAAATTACAACTATGTACATTGTACATCTAAAACATATTTATTATATCACTTTTACATAATAACAGAGCCTACATATATCAATGGCAAGGCACAAACATTATTATGGATTAAATTAGTAAAAATATTATAAAATTAAAGTACATAATTATACTCATATACGTATCTTAGCATGTGTTATAGTTGTAAGTCGTTATGCTCGCCCCAGATACCAACACTTCCTGGAGCGAGACTGCCTGGCGTGAATCGCTTCCGGATATGATGTTAGATCTACGTTACGTCTTAATAGGTTAATACATCTGTAGCGTTCTATACAACAATATAAAGGGATGTAGGCATTGGGTTTTTATTTCCTCAAGATGTTAAATCGAGTCGTGTTCTTAATTATACACAATTGTATCGAGCAGAAGAAGAAATACAAAATGGAGTATTGCTACATAAGTAAAGGAATATTGGCAATTGCGTGCTTCGTACCTAATATGCGTATTTTTACGTTATTAATAGAAATAGTGAAAATAATGTTGAAACTGTAGCAGAAATAAAGAAAAAATCCATCAATAGAAAATAGTACAGAGGACATTTGTCATATTGCCCTTTTGTCTACGTTAAGTTGAAATTAATTTTATTGGCCTTAAAAATAACACACCTACCTATATATATTTTTAATTGGGTTACCAATAATGTGATCAAAAATAAACAACTAACCTACAACCTCGCCATTATGAGAAAATAAAACGTAAACCTTTTTTTCAAACCGACGTATATCCCGTTAACCGTACCTATTCATATTTTCAACGCGAACGTCACGTAAACTTCCATAACTCGTGCTGACAACTTAAAGTGGAGGAAGATAGCTTTTTGATCTCGCCCTAAAAGTTTGAAAATAGCTAAATCTTGTAGAAAGAAGGATCAAAGGAATGCACAGCACAAATGTGAATTTTCCGGCTTTTCCTTTGCAAATTTAACGCTATAAGTTTAGTCGTAAACCTTCATACATAAACTTTTACGCATATTGTCTTATGCAAAAATAAGCACAATATATAAACATATAATATTACGATGGATTTAAAGGGTATCTAAGCGACAAGTTGATTTTTGAATAAAAACATAATGTATTAACATTTTTTTTCTGCGTTTTATCCATTGTAAATATACTTACCTGCCATAATTAAAATGCTCCAAATGAATAAAAAATAAATCAAAAAGATTTCTCTGTATAAATCAATATTTTTTTCTTGCCTTGTATCGTATCATTAAAAGTTTCATTTTTTGTGCCGTATTCAGAAGTATCAAAACAAATTAGTAAAGTACATTCCCCGTAGTTACCATCTCATCCATTTTTACGCATCAGCGCTTGTATAAATTACTTCAAGTGCACCCCAAACAAGGCACTCACCCCAGATGACTTGCACTTTGAATGCACATTTTAATGGGTTTGTCTTCTCTATGGGTGTCTGTCCTTTGTACTCTAATTGTAGTGAAATATTTCATACAAATTGCGTTATGGTATGGGCACGGAATTGTTGAGCGTAAAATGTAATGAATTTTAAAGACATACAAAAATTTTCTTAGATCTTACTGTAATAGTGTAATTCTGTATTTATTTCTTATTAAAAAAATGAAATTGCAAAGTTAATTGTGAATCCAAATTCTTATCATAAAACTTATAAAGTAATACATATTTTTAAATATATTATTACATCTTGTAAAATATATTACTAGCCGATATACACCGTAGGATTAAATTTAATGACGACTAGTCTATTTCTAATATTATTGTTACCTGTATTACAAATTAAAGGGATATTGTACACGCTTTTTTAATCATATTTATATTTAATTTATTTCTCGAACTCGACAAGCTCAAGAAATACGTAGAATATAAATAATTTGATGTTAATACATAAATACACTGGAAAAATAAAAAAAAAACAGTGTAAATGTGGTTATAAATATATGAACTACGACCTAAGCTTAAACTCCTAAAACATGAACACTTAATATGGAATGATCGTTATATCGTCGTTATATATAAATACAGTTCTAATTATAATTACCCTCATGATTAACCTCAGCTCTCAAATAACCGAAGAAATATTTCTCTTAGAATCAGAGTTATGAGCAAACCGCACAAAGGTGACAAAATAACAAGTTGGTAGACGTTGTGTTCGAAAATGTTAATGTCTTAGGTGCATAAAGCCTTTACACACCTAAGACATCTGTGGTTTGACTAGTCTTCCTGTCCTGTGGTCTGACTAGACTTCCGGAGTCAAACCTCTGTGGTTTGACTCCGGAAACAGATAAGTATTTCTCCCTGATAACTGCAGTATTATGCAGTGCCGTGTTCAGGTTTTAAGTGTGTAGTAAGTGAAATATATTGTACTTGTCCGAGTCGTTCCAACTTAGACCTTAGTGATAGGAACGCATCTGTGACTAACCTCAGGTTAGACTGACCTTATCTGGGATTGATTACAGCTATCAATGGGCGGCAGTATACATTTACCATCAGATGAACTGCTTGTTCGTTTGCTACTTCCATACATTCCATACATATTTATCATAATATTTTCTTTGTCGTATTTGTGTATTTCTAAAATCATACTAAATCTATCAAAATAAGCTGTGTTTACTAACCTAGCTGAGACAAAGAGGTCACAGGTGTTCTAGTACTCTGGTGCTCTAAGTGGAATATCTCATGTGCCGGCTTACTCTGCCCCGAAAATAATAAATCATATATTGCAACTGGACGTACAAAGAAAACGAATCAATACTTATTTTAATATTTAAATCTGTCTATGATTTTAGATTAAACTTCTCATAATCGGCCACTAGTATTATTTTAAAATGCTTTTGAGATTTTTGTTTGATACCCACAAAAAAGGTAATCCACGAATGGTCCCATCTACATAAAAAAATTATCAATGCTTAATGAAAACTAATCAGTGCTATTACTACTCATACCTTCTTATCATATTTACTCATGATTAAGACTAAAATAGATATAGGACTTTTTATAAAGTCTTAAGCGCTTAAAATTTGCATAGTAAATTTGAATTGTTTACCTAAGCATATGCTCTTAGCTCTATCTAACTCTTCCATTAGTTTAATCACGTAACTTAAGCCTTTGAGCAATAGTGGGTACTATAATGTTATAATCTTTGTCTGTACTTGTATAATTTCTAAATTTATTTTTAATTATAGTTTCTATCTTTTTATACTCAATCATTTCTGATCATAACGTAATGGATTTATATTTAACCATAGCGTAATATTAAGTAATACACCACAAATTAGAGACAAGAAAATGTTGTGTTACTTTAAAGTCTAATCCTGTTCAAGGAGATTTACTATCCAAATAGATACAAAACTACTAAAGAACTCAGCATTTCTTGCGGGAATCTAGTTGAGAGTACTAGTCTAGTCACGTATCTTGTTCCTTAAATAGAGAAGTGCAGAGTCGTAGTAGTGAGGTACTGTTAAACTAAATGTCTTTTTCTACAATTTGTGCTACACAAACGTTTTGTTAGACGTCAAATTAGTATTATTAAATGTCTGAAATACCTATATCGTAATTATTACTACACGGAATTTCATACATCATTTACTTCAATAACGAAATATATTTTAAAGAATGTACACGAACTACAACAATAAAAAGAAATCTAAAAAGTATAATTTGTGTTAATCCAGACCATAAACTATTTGTGTGCTAAATTTCATGCAAATTCAATTAGTAGTTTTTCCTTGAAAGATTAACAAAAACACACCAATCCTCACAAACTTTCTATTATTAGTAAAATTAATCATGACTTTCTGAAAATTCTTTAAGAAATCCATTGAAACATACCATTAAATTAAAATTGAAATTAAGTATATAATTATATATCTAGATTTGAAAGCGTCAGCTTCGAATTAATCCACTCAATAGCGAATATAAGTAAAGGCCTCAGCTTAAGATGCATTAGAGATCGGTGACGTCACCTCGCGCCCTCCAGGAGTTCCCGGATTCTTTCATCAAATCCCAGCATTGCTCGCTGCGATTATTCACACGATTGACAAGAGGTCCTCAAACTTATAAAGGTGGATTGTACAAATAAACTTAAATATTTCTCATAAAAAGGGACATATTTATACATATTGGAATATTTTCCTATTTTAAAATAAGGATGTTGTACGGATGTTCTGTGATGTTTCCACCTAGTTGTAAATCTTGCATATATTTGTGTCCGCTTGTTACGACTACAGTCTTATCTTAGTTTTTATGAGATGTTTGTAGATCACTTAAAGTAGCTAAACTACTTTCATCATCATTGTTCTATTTCATATATTTACGTCTACGAATAATATATATAATAAGTAGTTCATACTTTATTTTTTTTTATAAAAAATAATACCTATCTAACAGTTCACACCAAATGCTATTGGGTAAAAGTTTGAGAACCATTTTTATAGAAAGGAAATAAATGATCCCCATCTTACAATAGTAATCCCGAAAGTAGAAGGCAATGCGTTGATATATACAGCGAGTGCTTTATAGGTAATGTTATTAAAACCCAAGTCCTACTTAAAAAGATCTTTTTGTTTTTGTAATGATACATTTAATTTAACGCTTTTGAATATTCATCAAAATAGTAACATAAAAGTATAACAGTACATGTATATTTAAGGGGTTCCGCTACGCGTGGTTGACGGCCCGCGTGTCGGTCACCATATCAGTTTGACACACAGTGGGTCCTGGGTTCGATCCCCGGCCAGACAGACATCTGAGCGATGAATTTCTATTTCTGTTCTGGGTCTGTCTTTTTTGTTTTAAATGGTCTAAAACAATACAGTAAAGTAGAATAAAAACCTAGAAATATGATAATCCTATAAATTATTTTATATCAACTCTATTTGGTTTCTTAAAGGAACATCAAATTAAAAATTATAAATATCCGTAAAGCGATTTACATTATATTTTAAAAAAAATGTGTTCTTATTACAACTTTATTTTTCTAATAAATAACAACCTGTAGTAAATGCAGCGATGCACCGAGCGAGGGCTGCAAGCCGCCTTAATCAAACCCAAGCAATTTATGATCGCCACATTCGCATGGCGTCCATTCTGCAACGTTTGTGTGAATTCTATTTTTGTTTGTTATATCTGTATATGTTTTATTTTTGCCATTATCTTGAATATTTTTGTTAGATCTTTAGATTTGGAGATGTATTTTAGTTTTCGTATAGTTCAATGTGTATAGGAATAATCCTAGTATAAATTTAAAGAAGGATATATTTTATGTCATAGAAAGGGATCAGTATACAATAAAATGGAAATTTGTCAAGTTAAATTACCGCAATAATTGATTTAAAATAGTTTTCAAGAAAGATTAGAGAAGAGAGATATGAACATCATAATACTGAAATAATGTAATATTAAAAATTATTGCTAATTCAGACCAAAAAAAGTCAAGTTAGTTATTAGTGTTATTTTTTTGTGACGTATACAAGTACTTTCCTTGACCAGTTAATTTACTTATATGACATAATTATACTATTAACTATTATAAATACGTAAATATTATTGTAATTTTTCAATAAAAATAATGACTTTTTAAACACCGACTTTACACTAATATGTAAAGTCGGTGTTTACATTAATGTAAATTATTACATATTATTTGCATAAAATAGTTCTACAACAATTACATTTATTACATGTGCAATGCACTTGTTGTTATAGAATCGCCCGTATCTCCGACCGTATTGTGTCTTAACAGAGAGGGCGGAGATCCCCATCGAAAGTGCTTACACAAGAACTTACACCGACCAACCGGTGCCTTATCGATGAAATTGCTACTTTTATTGATCTCCTTTAGAAATAAACTGTTTTCAGGAGTAACCCATGATCGTAGTACCATACAAACGTAGTACGGTAATGATTTAAGAAAGAGCTTTTATAAAGTATACAACGGGGTGAGCTTTTCTAGTATACGACAGATCATATTAACAGATTCATGAAATCTTTAATTAATTTCTGTTCTCTTGTTGCCAAATTTGAACAACGATTTTGAAGTATATTTTACTACAACATAATTAATATATTTCTCGCCCATTTGTATCCAATATTTTGGTATTTAAAGAGTAAGAAGATATTTTAAAGTAAAAAGAAATCCCACCTATAATAATTAAAGAAGAATTCTGGTATGGCTTTTAACTCTATGCACTGTATATGCATCTCTCGTTTAATCTTTCAGACAGATATTAGAAGCAAAGATAAATGGTGCCAAACAACTCTGGACAAGTTCAGAGTACCTACACTAATGAAACATGCAACAACTTCTGAAGGAACACATTTTAAATTTACTTAACTTTTAGTTGGTTTTCGTTATAAATTTGTTTCAGTACCTACTCAAAAATATGTAGGTAAAATTCGGAACGAACTAAAATTATTAATTTTAGATAATAAAATAATACATAGGAATACACGTAACCTTGTTGTAAAATCATATTTCAGGTAAAGTTTATAGCACCTGACTGTCCTAAGCGGATGAACACTGCATAGCGACAGTCAGATTTGTAATATAAGTGAATCGATGTTTCAACTGGAAGCTGACTATTACCACGAAGGAACTTACTACCTATCTTACCTACCTTACCTTTAAATACCT
>DWLI01001109.1:0-16890 GCA_018249915.1 Cecropterus dorantes dorantes | reverse complement strand
GATAAGATGTGGTTTATTGTTTGATTTGGATGCCTAACACTGCCCACACTCACCCACTTAGTCTTGTTTTGCATGGAACCACTTTTCAGGTACTGTAACTTAAATTTGAATAATCTAATGATAAGGCAGACGAGCCACCTGATGGAAAGTAGTCACCGTCGCCTATAGACATTTGCAACACCAGCAAATACATTGCCGGCTGTGAAGAAGAGCTCTTTTCACACCTGTTTTGAAGATAAGATGTCATAATCCCCGGACAATACCTCAGGAGGAAGCTCATTCCACGGCTTGCACATCCTTGGCAGATTCAAGGTTCTAATCGATCCCTGGGTCGTCGACGATTCGAATCCCACGTTTCTGCACGGAGTCAAGTGGGTTATGTTGGTATTGGGGTGCCCCTGGGAGCAGTTCTCTATGTGAGGTCTCACTTGAGCCTTATAAAGCAGAAGGAGATGCCTCGCAGTACAGTACCGCTTGGCTCCGTTCAAGGCGCCCAACTCATTAGATGCCAACTTGGCTTTAACATCCAAATGATCCCAAAACTACACGTCACACAAAATGTTAACCCCCAGGGTCCCCAACTTTTATCAATGGTGAGCAAAGTCCCTTGGAACCGTGGAGCTATGATGAATGGGGCTTTTTTAGCGGTAAACGCGCACACTTGTATCATCGTGGAGTTAAACACAACAAGGTTAATCGACCCCATTCCGAGACCCGCTCCAGAGAGTGCTCGATTTCAGACACAAGTCGGATTGTGCTTTATTGCACAAGTGTCCGAGAGCTGTTTCCACGCCCTGGGTGTCTTACAAGTGCATCTGCATAGCAACACATGCTACCGTTTGTTGCAGCATATCATTGATATGCAGCATGAACGGCGTGGGGGAGATAACAGCCTTGAGGCACGACAGCATTGATGGACTGTGTCTGAGCAGCACCCATCAACCATGGCGTTGGCGACGTAAAAATACTACATTGCTTCTAAAAGAAGATGACATCCGTTTTGCAGATGTACCATTATAAAATTATTTATTGCTATTTTGCAAGTTGCATGCATACTGATTGGTGGATATTCTTTTATTTAGTTGCTTGACAAATTTTATTCCTTTAATGTAATGGTAGTAGTAGTAGTATATCACAAAATCAATAGATTGTGTTTCAGTTGCCAATATTCATAACATTGTACAGAGACTTGGGTAAGTTACAAGCTGAAAGTGTTGTAGACACAATCGTAAGCTTCAAGAATAAAGATGAGGTGATGATTTATAAATAAGAATATACTTTTTAATTGGATATAAAAACTTACTACTATACTTTTTATACTCTACGACTATGAAAAGTAACCAAAATTCATGAAATAATTCTAGAATGAAAGCATTTAAATCAACATAAATTAGTATTGTGTGAAAAATGAAAGGCTCAAAATCAAAATTGTAACTAAGATAATTAAATTTTTATTGGAAATTTATTCTGCGATTACAATTAATTAATGTTTATAAGTAGTGTTATTTAGCCTATGAAGTTGACAACAACAATGTGCAGCACCAGATGTGCAAATATAAAATCCGCAAAACCTCTCTCTGCGCTCAGTCCTTGGAATTCATTTTTGTTCTCTGGGTTCACTTGTAGGCGTAGACACACTGCAAAGGAACAATAAAATATCATTAATTAGCTGTAAAGATGAAGTATGGTATGGTATATTTACCCTGACTAAATAGTCACGAATAGGAATAGTATATTATTGTTAGGCCGCCAGTATATAGAAATAATTCAGCCATGTCATTAAAACATATAAATACTCCCACGACTTCAAACATTAAAAAGAGTGGTTATAGAACATCTTAATATAAGAATAACATGACCTACTATTTACCTGCTAGAACGAATGAGCTGACTGTTGAAATAAAACCACTTAAGAAAGAATTGAAGGGAAACGTGCCGACGAGACAGCAATACACGAACTGTATTACGGCCGTCAAGAAAATATACAACAAATACGCGTCGATAATTTTCAGCTTCTTGGGTGTCTTTGTGGTGTACTCTTGGTACAATTTAGGAATGACCGATACTAACGAAGTCATTTTTATTAAATTTTTGTAACCGGCTTGCCTGCAACAATTTATTGACAACCTTTGATGTTTGGAAGTTGACAGAACAGATGACGTGGTGTGAGTTCATAGACCATCATCTCTACATAAAGAGAAACGCACACCGTAGACATTTTAATGCTGATTCGTTTTTTTTTTACTTTTGTAGCAGTTTTGTTGTTAATATCGTCGTCTGTTGGCAACATTTGAATTTGATGTCAAAGTTGTCAGATCCATAGAACTAAGCAGTCAAAATTGTGCTTGTCATTCAAAATTTATTCTTGTTGTTTGATATTTCTTGCTATTCATCCTAAAAGTTGAAACGTTTGAACTAGCACCATGATGAGTTTAGCGGAGAATTTTCCTGAATATGCAGTTCCTGGAGCTAAGCAGGTTCGTTTCGAGCCTTACGCAGACAACGGAGGAAGCATCGTAGCCATCGCCGGCGATGACTATTCCGTTATCGGAGCCGACACTCGGCTCAGCACAGGCTTTTCGATTTACACGAGAGAACAAAAGAAGCTATTCAAGCTATCCGACCGCACGGTATTGGGCGCCACCGGCTGCTGGTGCGACACGCTGACCCTCACCCGCCTGCTCCAAGCGCGCATGCAAATGTACGAGCACGACCACAACAAGCCGATGTCGACACCCGCTGTCGCGCAAATGCTGTCAACGATGCTCTACTACAAGCGGTTCTTCCCATACTACGTGTCCAATGTGTTGGCGGGATTAGATGCGGACGGCAAGGGATGCGTTTACAGTTACGATCCGATTGGCCATTGCGAACGCTCAAACTACCGGGCCGGGGGCTCCGCTGGCGCCCAGTTGCAGCCGCTCCTCGACAATCAAATTGGATTGAAGAACATGCAGAATGCAACTGAAGCGCCGCTCCCCAGGGAGAAGGCATTGTCACTGTTAAAAGATGTATTCATAAGTGCAGCAGAAAGAGATATCTACACTGGTGACAGCATTTATATACTAGTAATAACTGCTAACGGCATACAAGAGGAGAAATTTGAATTGCGTAAAGATTAATGTTATTATTACAATCAATAAAAAGATTTTCTTAAACTTTGCCTTTTTATTTACTTAGCAAATAGGGGCATTTTGTTAGTAGGCTTATATATTAAGAATGATAGTCATATAAACAAATAAACAATTTTATTATTTAAAATAATTACAAGGTAACTGCTATAACTACATAATTTGTTCATTACTATTTACAAATATCAATAAAATCAATGAGTTAACAGATAAATACAATATATTAATTGTTTTTAGGCATAACAAATATATTTTGAGGAAAAATCTTTTCAACCATTTCTTTTACTGCCTCTTGCTTAGAGCTGTCCCCCATTATTGTCGCTTTTAATCTCGGTGGAGTGGTATTGCCTGCCCTCAGAGGGTGAATGTTGAAGCATAACTCTACTTTATCCTTAGGTGGAACTGTTACCACCAATTTTTTGTACCCCGCAAATATATATACATTCTCAGCTTCAACTGATAGACTCAACCTAACTGGTGTACAAGTATTTCCTGTCAATGTACATTTGATTGGTATGGTGGTCTGCAGCTCGGCTACCTCTGGATAGCTCACTTCCATTGAAATTGGACATTCATCTATTTGCAGCCCTGCTAGTGGTGTACTGCTCATGACACAATGTCCACCTGTGTCACTCTTTCTTTTCCAAGTAATATTGTACAAGCCTGCCCTAATTGGTGGATCCTTAGGCTTATACTTTGCTTGAATGCATATGGCATCAGATGCTACATTTTTCTCTGCTACTTCTAAGTTACTTATGCATGAAGGGGGTTTATCATCATCTGAGTATCTGAAACAGTCCATAGGTTCCAATTCTGTATCTAGGATGAGTAGCTCCCATGGACTTAAAATCTTGATTTGAGGCATAACTATAAATGGGTCACCTACAAAACATTTCGTGATTGGCTTAAAATTAGTTGCAACAAAATTAGTAGTCACTTCGAATGGCTTTATAACAGTAATTTTTGTAGTAAAATCTTTTACACACTCAAGTTTGGGAGTACCATGAAAATCTATATTGTATGACACCTTTATTTGAACGGTAGTTGTTGCTGTTCTATTGGTTTTCAAGAAAAAGGTATTAGAGTATGTGGCTGATTTATCTATATGACCAACAACTAATTTCAATGGATGTGGCTGAGACTCCCCTGGCTTTAGGCTCAGGTCTGTCACTGTTTCTGGGTTAGGATTGTCAGGTGAGCTCAATAGTGCCAAAGATATTTTCATATCATCAATAAAACTATCTTCATTATTTGTAACAGTAAATGTGGTAGGAAACCACTCTCCCTGCAAGGCAGGAACTGCATTTGCAATACTCATGGACAGCCTACATTCTCTAGCCGTTATGGAAGTTACTGTTAAAGGCACAATACAATCAAATTCGTAATCAGCTTTGGGGCTCAGAATGAAATGCAAAAGTTCAGGGTGAACTGTGGTATCAGCTGTCTTATTGTCTTCAGTTTTAAAAGTCATCACAATCTTTCTTTTTCTATCAGAGTCAAGAATGAAAGAAACAGTTTTGATATGTAATTCTGATCCATTGTCATGAGGATTGACTTTGAATTGACATAAAAACCTTTTTACTTTGCCTCCTTGTAGAGTCACCGAAAAGCTCTCATTATCAGTAATTGGTATTTCAATGGTTTCTGTATTACTGAATACTGTTAGAAAAGCTTTTTTTATGTCTAATGTGGTGCCATAAGTTAGCCTTACATATACCTCTACCTCTACAATTTCATCCATTCTATATTTAGTTTGTCTAAATTTTGATTTAACTTCCAGGAAACTGCTTATGTTGGCCATGTCAATGTTGACAGTAAATGGATCCTTCTCCACGGCCACTTGCCACAAGTCAAGTGCCTTACTTTGAGAAGCTGCCGGGAGATCAGGTTCTGGTGCAGGAATGTTTAAATTCAAAACAGACATTATATTTCTAAATATCCTATCCCTGTCATTGTTTGGCACCTGGATGTGTTTCGATAATGCTTCTATGGAGAGTTGAATATAATCTTGAATTTTGGCTGACAAGTAAGCACACTGCAGTGCTCTGTTTAGGACATGGGAAGCTAGAAACCACCACTTTTCTCTTCTATAATCCCAGAGCATGTGAGTTAACAGAGTTAATGCCTTCCCATAATCGGCACAATAGTAGTATTCATTAGCCATTTCCACAACTAACTGCTTCCTCATCCTCGGTGAATGGAATGTTTTGAACTGAGAAATGGCACAGCCTAAGAAACTAATAATCATAGCAGAATGGTTAAAGATTCTTTCATTATACTGCAGGGCTAGAATAGCTGCTTGCTCCTTTTGAGGATCATGTGGATCAGCACTCAAACGACCTGGTCTCCACGGTCTTTGGCCATAAAATTCCACTATACCATCCATGGGGTCTGGGGGTGGAGGGTATTGTAATGCATCACAGCAAACAGACCGCATGGCCTGCCTCCTCTTGACGGTGAACTGAGCTGCATATTGGTAGTAGAAGCCTGGGTGCTGAGACTGAATGGCAGGTAAACCAGCTCTAATTGCTTCATCAAATAATTCTCCAAAGGCACTATATTGTCTTGCAATCCACGCATAATGTTCAAATAACAACTCAGTGGGACCAATCCTATTTTTGTACCTCTCAATGTGAGATTTCAGCTGAGCAATGGCATCTCTGGGCAGATTGAGGGCAAACAGCAGCTTGCACAGTTTGTAGTTAATATAACCAGCCACAGTTCTTATCTCGTGGACATTGGTATCTACATTCCTTGTTTCTAAGAGATTGTTGTACGCATGCATGTAGTGCTTGTGTGCAGTACTCAAATCTTGCTTCAGCTCATTCAAGTAGCCCAGCTTGAACTGATGGCGCACAAATAAATACTGATGAGTGGTCTTGTTCAGGTGGTCCCTGTGCTGCTTGATATTTTTGGTCTCATGGTGATAATAATTTTGGGCAATGTCATAGAATGCATTTTCCAACCGAATGATGAAGCCCATGATTTGATCGCCATGGGGAAGTACAAAGAGGGCCTTGGATTGTATTTCACAAGCAGAACACAGGGCCTGCGCTCTCTCGGCGCCCAGCATGTACTCGGAGGGCGGCGGCGAGAGGCCGCTCTGCACCACCACGACGGCGACGCGCGTCGCGTGCCCCTCCACCGCAGCGCGGATCGACTGCACCCGGGATGCACATTCGATTATCTTCTCGTTCCACTGAGGATCGTTCCACTCCATATCGTAGAATATGACGACGACGGCCGGGATTAAAGACACTCTTTTAGGAATCCAGTTCTTCTTGATGATGCCCTTAGGGATGTACCACTCGTAAGAGTTTCTCTTGGGCTTGACCACAGGGAACTCGAAGGTGTTGTTGAGCAACTTAAATCGCACTGCGGCACGATCCGGCCGCCGGTTATTGGAAAATGCGTCCCATATGGCCTTGTGTATCGCATTGTTTACCGTGTCGAGCCCCGATAGACCGATCAGTGCCAACGGCTTCAAAATTATTTCGGGCGGAAATTCTGTGTTATCACTCGGCTGGGTCGCCATAGTCCTAGTTGCATCACCTAATATGCTACAGAATCAGCTGTATGATACTATTTCATGACACTATGCGGGCCGCAATGCTGCACATCAAAATTTAATTTACGTTCGCAATCTCCAACACCACCCCATCATCAATCGCGTAACGTCAAATTTTTACTTTAGTGTGACAGATAGGACAGATAAAACTAAGTCCAAAGTGTAGAAAAATATTTATGGGAGTATTATGATAATTGTTTGCAAATAATTGATTTCATTTCGTTCATACAGATATAATATTCATACTAATTTCTGTTACAAAATTTTGGTTATGAAAAAAAGGCGTCACATTTATTATTATAATTGCGTATTGTAAATTATATTTGACATTGGTACATTTGCTAAGGTTGAGTGTTAACGGCGATACAATGCTACGACCCGGCTTTTTATTTTCGTAAGCCAGTATTTAATAGTGTCCACCCATCGAGGAAACGCTGTTTATCAATGTGAGGTATAAAGATAATTTGATATTAATTAAATTGGATTTATTCTCGTTAAGTAGGCATATTTATCGGAATGATATAATTATCATTTTAACGCAAGTTGTCTAATTAAAGGTTGATGCTCATCCTTTTGAATTTAACAGTCAATCTTTTGATTGATCAAATGACGACGAGCATAAATATTTTGTTGCATGGTTGTTTTTATAGACCACATTATAAACATCTATAATATATGCGCATTCATGTTTCGCCTCACTATTCGCTAGATTGTTTTACGAGATAATCGTCTGGCTTAAGACTAGTAAGAATGACTATTAATATTGTTTTAACGCAAGTACTCCTCGTTATTCGAGTCGTATCAAAACAGCACTCCTGACCGAGCGGTACTGCCAATCACTAAGAAAGAAATCAACGTACATGTTCGTGTCTTGTGTAGAACTACTATTCGCCTTGTTACTCGTGCGAATGTATAATTACGATAGTAAAGTAATATACAGAAAGTACTGATGAAGATTAATAAAGTTGGGCTGAAAAAGAAAAATCCAAGACTTTAAAAATAATATTGTGTGTTAAAGATAGGCTGAAAGGCAAGAAGCCAAGGCTGTAAAAAACCATTAATTAAAAAAAAAGACTTGTGACACACTGACACTGACGTTTGTTTGTCATGAAACTCATGAATGAATTTCTATTTCAATAATAATTTCAAATAATTTCTAGCATTTATAAATTTAATGCAAGTATACTGTGTATACAATTAAACTCCATTCGTGTTTAATTGAACATCTGCAAAAAGCGCCTGCAATCTTACAAAAAGCGTTGTTGTTTGGAACGAGCCGCACTAACTTCAAACATGACTTCGCAAGCATTAGCATCCCTCACCGCTACTTATACGGACTCGGAGGGCGAGGAGGACATGGAGGATGGACAACAGACGCCAGACAAAGAGGAACCTAAAACCACGCAGTCAGAACCTACAAGTCCCAAATCTGCAATGGAAGTGGCACAACCCGCATCCGCTCCAGTGTCGCCCAAGCGAAGGTTGGTATCGTACGTGGACGATACGATAGTTTCCGACGAAGATCAACTGTCTCCGAGCGTGGAGAATCGAGATGATATGCGACGGCTCTCCATGGAGACGGACACAGACGAAGCAGTACCACGCTCTGACCCCGACGACTCGCAGGACGGCGTGGCCATCCCGCCCGAGCCGCCTGGTAAGTGTCCCAAGGAGCTGCAAGACCTCATCGCTAAGCATTATACCCGAATGTTAACTGAGGGTCTAGATATGAATAAAATTATTCAAGACAAGAAGAATTTCAGAAATCCCAGCATCTATGAAAAGTTGATCCAATTTTGTGACATAAATGAGCTCGATACTAACTACCCACCAGAGATCTATGATCCTTTGAGATGGGGCAAGGAGTCCTACTATGATGAGCTAGCCAGGGTTCAGATGCAGGAAATGAACAAGAGGGAGAAGGAAAAAAAGGAGCGTTTATCCAAAATAGATTTCATGACAGGAGTGGTTAAGAAATCTGAGAGTGATGATGAGAAGAAGCGCAAATCAAAGTGGGACCAAGCAGCACCTAATGTGGCAGCTAAGCCGGCTATCAAACAACCTGGCTTGCTGCAGCAGCCGCTTACGAGCAACGTGACCGGCACCAAAAGCACTGTCATCTCTGCCTTTGGCTCATTGCCCAAGAAGCCAAAACTTTGACGTATGAATAGACAACAAGACTAGTGCAACATTAATGTTGACAATGTACTAAGACTCTAATATTGGTTTTAAATTATAAATAGGGTAAATTATGAAAAGACTAATACATCATAACATTAAATGTGTCGTGAGTCGTAATTGGTTTTGAGCCATGGTCATCAACTCAAACAAGTGTGTTATTATATATTCATAAATAGAACATGACATTTATATTTACAATTGTATCTAGTTTAAGGCTATCTATGTCATATGCAATTAAGGGCTAAGAAAAATCCTTATATAGATTAAAGGGCAGCAAAAACAAATGTGTAAGTAATTTTTTTGTTGCCCTATATGGGACAGAGAAAAAATGGTTGTCAAGACTAACTAGGTGTGGGGCACTTATGTTTGTATAAAATATGGCCCATACTTTGGACAGCCCTGATCTATTTGATTGTAATCGGACTCTACTTAGTTTGTCTAGTAACTATTTAATAATGTTTTAACTCTTTTTAATAAGATGTAAGTAGATACATATATGCTTAAGATGAAGAGTTGTAAATAATTTATGACATATTCATTCCAGGCTAATCCAATAACATAAATAAAAGCCAATGTGCATACATTAGACATTATCGTCCCCTTGCTGCAGGGATGGAAGGGAATGAACTTTCCAATTTATTTATAAGAATTTGTATGTATGTAACATTAGTTTATCAATATAGTTAAATAAAGCTCAATAATTAAATCAAATAATTAACATGTCTTTATTACCCCTTTATTAAAAAAAACTTTGTTCAACAGTCTAAAAATTAGTTACGCGGGTACAACAAAATTTGACATTGTAACTACAATATGAGCTATAGAATCTATGAGCCTAATAAAATACACCATTATTGGTATGAAGGGTGTGGAAAGGAAGACATGCTTCTCCAAGACGTTCCAACTTAGGGGCAACTCATCAGTAGTAAATCTCAAGGAGGACCTCTATTTCCTGATCATCATCTCGCAAGTATTTTACATAAAACACCATCTATCTATAAAATTAGACCTAAATGAGATTAACATGATATCCTGACAACTAAACATTAATTAATGTCTTGTAGGTGTCCTTGCTATAATGCATTCTCAGAAGAAACGACTGTAGAGATGTAATAGGGCTGAAATATGTTGCTTCTAGATAAGGAGCACAAAGGAATTTTATCAATAACTCAATAATTAAGATATTATTTTGATATACCTGACTCCTGTTGGATATGATATAAAATGGATATTATGTAAAATTACAAGAATTACAGCCACAGCCGTATAGTTACAGCCAATAGTCCATAATATCAATCAAATGTTGAATAAGCTTCCAAATGCGCGCGCCTTTATCAGGACGGAACCGGATTCCAGAACAAACAAAATCCATAGACTATGACTGGTGTTGTGCTCGATTCTAAATGAATACCATGGAAAAGAAAAATATCGATGTCGCAATCGAATGTTAAGTAACAATTACGTCATTTTTTGGTAAAAAATATATAATTTTATGGTGAAGTTTAGTACAATGAAGTAAATAATTAAAATTAAATTGCATATTTTTCATAATTCGATTATTAATTATTATCATCGTAAATTGTATCTTGTTTTTAATTTGACTCGATGCAAACTTAAGTGAACTTTGTACAACCAAACTATGCATTAGTCTGCACTAGTAGGGCGCAGTGGGGGCTCTATAAAAACACAACAAACCTTTGTTCATTGCGTTGATTCCATTTTTATGTTTACTTGATTGACGCAGCGCTGTTGTGTAGGGTTTGACGTCAGTGTGTTTTGATATATATTTATTTATATCGTTATAAATCTAATATTTACATCCGACAATGGCCGAGGCTCCGGAAGGCGAACCTGTGCCGTCTTCAAGCGAGGAGACCACCGTCGCGCTCGATGTGAAAGATGATGGGGAGCCCTCGCCTAAGAAACGCAAAAGCGATAGTACTTCAGACAGTGCGCAGTCGGAGAAGCTCGAAAACAGACTCGGAGGCATTCTCTGCTGCGCAGTTTGCCTGGACTTGCCGCAGGCGGCCGTGTATCAGGTATTCTAAAACAGCTGATGGCCACAGTTTATCAGCTGTTTTATGATTTCTTTCATTTACGTAAGAGGTCGAACTCGGCCGCGCTTGCAACACGCTAGGCGCTGCCTACGCGTTCCAATCAAGCAATCCGTCCTGATCACCGTTTTGTGATCTCTGTTCTGTATTTTATCATTTCGCCAACAAATTGTAATATTCCTTTGTTATGTTAAAGTTTGGGCGTGGATCGCTAGCGCGCGGCCCGCCGCTGCCGCTAATACCGATGTCGTCGTAGTTTCTTTACAGTGTTGTGTATGGTTACATGGCCTATTTTCATGTATCAGCGTGTTTCGATGTAGTTAAATTGTCATACTGTTAACTCTGTGATATGTTTTATAAGGTTTCATGTTATCTAGTCTGTACGTTCACATAGTTTAAATATTAGTTTGTATTGTTCTATGTAGAAACCATTTCAATAAATAAAGAAATGTATCAAAGATTTAGTTCTTTCTTTATTGAGAAAATCCCTTCCTCTAAAATTAATGCTCTTGATCAGTCAAAATTTCAGAGTAATTTTAAATCTAGCACTTTATGAAGTAATTTTAAATAATAATATTCATACAACATATGCAATTTCTATGGAAGTAATTTTCAAATATTTGACAATATTTCTGACTGCATGCTGACACACACGGTGGACAATATTATTAATTTTATTCTTATTGCAGTATCATATGTTTAATCAGTTTGTATTCAAAAGCATGGGTTCGAGGGACGCCACAAGTCAATGACACACACAAACATGCAGACAGTACAACACAACAAACACAATTTTCATATACGAGTTATATTAGAATTTTATTCGGACTTTGATAATAAATGGAATTAAAATTAATTAGTCATATATTTACAATGTAATCTGGTAATAAAAACAATGTTTCTTTTATGTTGTTGACAAATTTCACATTTTACACACTATAAAACTATTTAAAAATAAGCTAAATAAGTTTTCTTCTACCTTTATGTCCAAAATTTAAGGCAATAAAATAATGACAAACTTATAAACTTCTTCTTTAAACATTATATGCAATGATTATTAACCCTATTATTAACTAAAATAAAACCATATTGCCTTGACTTGCAGTGTAGTAATGGACATCTGATGTGTGCTCCATGCTTCACACACTTGCTGGCCGACGCTCGGCTCCGCGACGAGGCAGCCACCTGCCCCAACTGCCGCGTGGAGATCTCCAAAACCACCGCATCCAGGAATTTGGCAGTCGAGAAGACAGTCTCCGAGCTTCCCTCTGAGTGCAAATATTGCACTCGGGTGTTCCCAAGACATTCCCTGCAAGCTCATGAAGAGAAAATTTGTGAAGAGAGGTAATTTGTCTATTTCTATTAGCTAAATTTTATTATGATTTTATTTCAAAACTTTTCAATGTTTTTAATAAATACTTAGAGCTTAATGTAGAATTATCTTATTCACAAATTAATATGCAATGCGGGTGTTGTTATACTAACAAATTTACCAAAAGTATGTGGCTTTGCCGTTGACTAATGATAAATAGTTTGCCCATTATGATAAGTGTAAATATGATTGACTAAGCACTTGTATAAACTTTACTATGCTTAATTTCGGGATGATAAAGGTGCCATTGCTTGAATAATTAGAACATAGAATCAATACAAACAAGTAGAAATTAAAATTAGAGATTTGTATTCATGGCATCAGAAATATATGCTGTGCGGATGCCATAGCTGTAACTACAGACATCACACCTAATCTTAATTGACTAAATTTTGCAAGTATCAAAATAATTTATTTAAAAAAAATTCAGGCTGGCCTCCTGTCCATTAAGAAGGTTGCACAATTAAAATGGCTTTGTTTATGTTCCATATAACAGTGTTTGGTTGGATCCTCGGTATAAGAACAAACGGTTTCCATGTCCATTTACTTTTTAAATATTTTTTTTGATTTCCTTTTTTTTATCACAACTTATGCTTCCTACCTAAAGACCCTTTTCAACAGTATTCCTGACCGACCGTTTTCTCCCTCAGGCAATACAAGTTCGCGCAACTAACGATAGACTCGTCACGCAAGGCTCGCTTGTTCGATGGTTTGGTTCGCATTGTAGCCAGTGTGTATTCTCTCCTGCTATCGGCCTTGAGAAGAACGTACCTCGTGTCCGAGGTGTCGGAGGCGCCGGCCAAGCGTCGTAGGTATCGCAGGTGTGTTCAGATCACTTGGCGACGGTTGTGGCTCTCGATGATAAAAATTGTCATTTCAACGTGCTCGTATTGATACCTCTTAGTTTTTTTCAATGTTTATTTTTTTATTCTGCTCCATTTAGTTAATCCTCTGTATTATTCGACGTAGGAAAGCAAACTTGTCGTATCTAGAATAATGCAACTTTACACAAAAAGACTGTTAACATACCTTTTATATTAGATAGTTTACTGGTTTTTTATGTCGTAAATATTTAATTTTAAACTAAATTTCATTACATCGAATGTATGAAACAATTGTAAAATTAGAGATTTTATGCATATAACTTAAATTCGTATTTTTCGGGATACGACGAATAGGCTTTCCTGCGTCGTAAGTAGTTCTTATTTTTTTAGTTGTACTGTATATTTATTTTTTATTACATTACTTTAGTTCTTCGGAGCTCATTGAAATGATAATTAGCTCGGAGTCACCGTGGAGCGTCGTTATCGCAGGCCTATTGCTCGTTCACTAACATTAGTCGTAAACGCTTGATAACACCTGGTGTGATGCGAACCAAATTCATATACTGGTAGACAGTAGCCTGCTCGTGTTAATACAGAGCATGATTATGTGCTAGGTTTAACAATCTCTGTGTCATTTGTAATTTATATTATGAACAGACGGACGCTAGGTAATGGAAATTGTATTAATTACAATAGAAGAAAGGTGCATGTATATCTACTATGTTACACAACAAATATAATTTGTATTTAATGAAAGCACACACACGTAATAAATTCACACAGAGCCAGTCCTTATTAGTACCACTCCCTCTCTTCCCGTGTATGAACTGTGAACAATTTAGGAGTCATTTATCAGGAATTAAAATGAATAAAAATAAGATCTCCTATTAATAAGTAATAATTTATTGCGGTCATTAACACGTACAGCCAAGTATCGTAAATACGCTAAATCGTTTAGGAATGATTTATGTGCGGTAGCGAAAAAAATAAATAAACGATCGTACATATTATGTAAATAAAGGGTAGTATTCTAAAAAGGTAAGTGTGTAGTGTAAGATATATAAAATATACTATCTTGTGTACATTAATTTTATTTTCTATACATATAAATAAAATTGAAGTGAACAGTTTTTTATCAAATGCATATGGAAGTATATACGATACTTCAACAAAACATCAATACTTAAAATTAAAATTTTTGTCTGTCTATTTTTCTGTCCGCCTGTCTGTTTGTTCTGGGTAATCTCTGAAACTGCTGGATTGATTTTGACGGGACTCTCACTGTTGGATAGATGATGACATAAGGCGTAACTTACTACTTATATTTTAGAAAATGCAATTAGGTTCCGCACAAAAAATTAAAACCTAAAAAACCGTGCGCGCTCTCCGCCCACGCAGAGCACTGCCGCTTATGTCAGTTGCTATTAGTCGTCTCTGAAACTATGCTATAGTGTTAAAGTTGTTAAGGGTAATTTTGGCTGTAACTATGCCAAGTTGTATTTTTTAAACGCGGGTATAACCGTGGGGCTCAGCCTGTATAAAATATAATATGTAAAATGTTTTAGTACTACATTTCTAATACAAAATCCATTGTTCAAATAAGTGGAGAGGGAGGCAGGCTTGTAAGTTGTTCTACGTTGAGATTTAGCAGGAGTTTTTGTTGTATTATTAGGAGCGACAGCAGCTTACTCAGGGTATCATGAGTGGGGTAAAAATACCATTCGTCTAAGTTACCATACTGGAGGTCGGGAAGAGATTTTTGCTTATATTCGCTGATGAGGGTTAAAAATAACTAAAATCTTGCTTATTTCATATGCACTTAATGACCCCTTGTTGCGAGTATGAGTCTAGCATAGGTGGCAAGGTGGTAGAACGTATTAAGTTCGATCGGGAAGGTACCACCGATACCCATATTTGTAACGTGAAGCGGTTCTTGCGCTACGGTGGAAATGTGTAGTTGTCGGCTCACTTATATATGAGGCGACCATCTTAATCCTCGGGAGTAGAAACGTATCTGTGATTGACTTAAGATAGAACCTTTGCTCTGAGGCTGTTAAGAGATGTCCATGGACGGCAGTGATCACTTATCTTTAGATGAATTTTATTATAGAAGAAAAAATGGCAAAGGAGAATACATCGTTTGCCATTTTTTCTTCTATAATACAGAAGTAGCGAACGTGCATTTAGTCGACCTTATGGTAAGTGGTAAATGCCGTCCATGGGCACCTGTAATGAAACCCAGATAGGTCAGTTTTACTTGAGGTTGTCCACAGATGTACTGCTACCCCCCTGAGGACTAAGTTGAAACGTCTCGGATAAGTATGTCTCCCTTATTATCCTTCGGACCAGAACACAACAGTGCATGACATTGTTGTTATTAGGGAGAAATAGGTGATGCGGTAGTGCTTCTGGAGCCGAACCACAGAGGGTTCTTCCACCTCCTAATTAGTTCCGAGCTTTTTTATTTTTTCTCTGTTATATATAAAAGTTGAAATCGGTCCGGAAACAAACGAGTAATTCGAGTTTATAAGAAATCGTGTTTTTCCAATTTCCAGTAAAGATGTTGACAATTTTTCAATTTCACCAAATAGGGACCAATTTTGAATCTAGCCACATACCTAATGCTGTTTGAATCGTATCGATATATTCTGAAAATACATATATACGTGACGAAAAGATAACCTCTTTGGGAAGTCGGTTTAAAAGCGTAGTAGTGACGTGTGTGTGTGTGTGTGCGCAGGCTGACGGGGTGCCGCTACGCGTGCATCGGGTGCCCGTGGCGCGGGCCGGCGCACGAGGCGGGCGCGCACGAGGCGGCGTGCGCGCACCCCGCGCGCTCCGCCGCCGACGTGCTGGACGCGCTGGCCGAGCGCGAGCGCCGCGCCAACGACACGTACGCGCTCTACGGACAGATACTCGAGCTGCTGTCCTACGAGAAGATCACGTTTAATGGTGAGCTTCGCACGTGTACTACCACAGACTTGATCTTACCTGCCCTTTTTTTCATAATATTTGTGTAGTTGAATCGTTTTATTTTTTAAGCTTTCTACATTTTGAAAGTGACATTAACATTTTTATAGTTACTATCAAATTGTATAAAACTTTAAAAAATGAGTTCGATGATGGATTTAAACTGATAAAGAGAGACTTTTTACTGCTTCGAGCCAATTTGTTCAAAATCAGTTGTATTTTAAACTCATTAGACTATTGTATAGACAAACAATAAAAAATGACACGCTCAATAAAATTAAACTATCCTTCTCCCCTGTTACTCTCGACACTCACGAAGAAACCAATGATCAACAATAGGGCGACAGTCAGATACTAAAAATCGCCACTGAAAATTCCGAATATTGTGTTACCTTAAGATGGGCATGCATACGATTCTGTTTTCAAGTCTTTTTGTACCACGCATATTCCTTTTTTCACTACTCAAGGTGGCTTCAGACTTTTATGCTAATATCTTGCAATTTGACGCAGACTTGCAACTAAAACCGTACCGCACTGAGGAGTTCATGCACAAGCTGTTCTACGAGACGTCGCGGTTCACAGCATTCGGTCACCAGTGGGTGGTGAAGGCGTTCGTCAACAAGAACCAGCGCGATCCCACGCAGAGCTCGCAACGGGAGATCACTTACCAGGTCAGTAAATAAACGATCTTTACTCCCCCTTGCTACTGTTCAGATTTGCACATTCGAACAGATCAGCGATTACGCGTTTTTGCATAGTTGCAATTGACGCGCAATCGCTTTCCTTAATT
>DWLI01001108.1:0-16891 GCA_018249915.1 Cecropterus dorantes dorantes | reverse complement strand
CTACGATCAACCCTTATTTTTTAATAGCCATTTTAGTAATTTAATCATTTTTGCTTTCCGGTCGAGGGTCAGCTAGTAGAACAATAAATTTCAAAATTTATTACCACTGTTTTTCACATTAATATCTACAAACATTCAACATAGCAAATGTGCACCTTGGTAGAATTTTTATTCCACTACAACCATATTTATATGTAGTGTACTGCCCTCAGAAACACAAAACCGTTATCTCATTAGAAATTTCAAGAAAATTGATGTTATGTTAAAATTGTTTTCTTTTATTGCTTAGTAAATTGGGACAAATGATATTTTGAAACTAGATTTTTAATGTATTTACTAGGTTTTAAAGTTTAAAGTCTCATTGTGTATCAAACCAGTATGGTTAATGCCCTGCTATACGGTTTGTTATCAATCGCTATATGTAGAAGCATCAATAATCTGAAAATCAATCTGACAATTGATTTTCAGATTATTGATGCTTCTACATACTGACTTTGTGCCCATGCATTTATGACAGGAAATAAAGTATTTTCTTGCATACAAGTATGCAACTATACATATAGGGAAAATTATTATACATAAACATAAAAATGTTTTACCTTAGTAGTAAAATTATGTGCAGAAACCTCCGTACTAATTGGCACAGCAAATTCCATATCCTCACTTGAATACTCCTGCAGGTACATACTTTTGATGCAGTGAGTCACCGTCACCCAGGAAGCCACGAGGACGAGGGTAACACATAGGCCATAGTAAATCTGGAAAGGAAATTTCATAATAAAATAACAAAATTTAAATAAACTAAAGAAGCAAAAATAAGGTGTTTTGCTTACACTGTATGTTCAATGATAAAATAAATATTAAGAAATAATATAACATTCCACTTTCTAACAAGCTGTCAATACTAATCACAAATCTTTACATAATTTTTATCTTGAATTGTAAAGATAAAAATTAATTAAAACATTCCAATAGAGGTATAAAAATAAAATAGATTAGATGAAACTATAAAAAAAAAACTTAACATCTATATTTTTACAAGAAAATATGACATAAAGCAGTATTGTAAACCAGTATTACTTATTCATGAGTGAAGTTCAGCACTGGTTTACGATTTTTAACTCAAGCATAAACTTGTAAGTGTTAAAAGCGGAAAATAAGGTTTCTTTGAAGCCTATGGAACAATTTACAACATTATAAAGTTATATATAATATAATTAGATGTTGAAACTGGACGCCAAACCTTCTTTGCAACTTTTGAGCAGCAGGAGCGCGGGCATTTCTTATCGCGTAACTGGCGTTCCTCGTCTTGGCTGCTGGCGGCGGACTCGCTGTAGGCCTGCTGCAGGGACGGCTGGGTCGTGAGCGGAGGTGCTGATGATACCGATGTCTGGGGGGTGAGGGGTGCACGCGGACTCAACGGTGTCGGTGGCCCATTCGGCCGCACTCCTTCGCCATCACCACCACCGCGCTCAGTATCCACTTCCTCGCTGGTAATTATCACGCTCGGCGTCCGAACTCTCTTTGGATTGAAAATCGTCGGCACATCCCCGTCCCTGGCCATCTCGTCACTATTCACCCGTTTACGTAAACATCACGACTTCCGACGACGACCTACCATATTAACACTAATGCATTCATTTTTCCAATAACACTTTTACATCGCTAATACGAGCTGCCGGCGCCTTTCCATCTATTGAACACCTTCCTTTCTGTGAAGGAATTAATTTTTCACACGTTTATTTACTGTACAACCGTTAATTTAATAATAACATAGTCTTTTATCAGCTGTGCTCAAATTAGATAAATATTTCCCGACCATTTTTCGCATTTTCCAGTACACAGACACATGACACACCGTACACATCTACACACTACCATAAAATATGATATAATCTATGCACACTACAGACAATGAGATAAAAGTCCATTCAGACCTCCTTACACATACGATACTGACATAGTTGCACGCAGTAAATAATAATAAAGTTGTAAAAATTATCATAATAATACTAAAGATCGGTACTCTTACAAGCATTTATTAAAATTGTATGGTATATCACTCTTTGAGATGGGAGTCGAATATATGATTGGCTTACCAACATCACATTGGTCTTAGCATGTTATCGTACATCAAACAGGTTAACTTGTCTTTGATTTTCTTTTTGAACCGAATAGAACAAAACCCATGGAAAGACCCAAAAACGAGCCGAAAGAGATAGGTAGTACCGGGGCCTCGAGTCCCTTTCTAACAAGGTGACAATAAGATATAGCTGTGTGAGACATATTCAAACGTACCATTCTACCTACTTGTTATATTCTTTACATTATTGTATTGTAGAATGTTATATTATATATTATAAATATTATAAATGCGAAAGAAACTCTGTCTATCTGTTACGCTTTTACTTCTAAGCTACTGAAACGATTAAAATTAATTTTGATACAGAGTTAATTTGAGCTTTAAGAAAAAAAGTAAAATCTTGAAATCTTGATTACACTAAGCGAATCGAGACAGCTAGTTTACTATAAACTATAAGAACTATAAATATATAGGTATTAAAGTTATTTTTAGCAATGAGAAGCACAAAGGCCCTGAAACCGCATGCATGAAAAACCTCGAACGATGATACTTGGATAGTAACACAAATGGCAAAATATCTTGAGATTCTCCGTGTTCCGAAAGACATGTCTACGCGATTTCTGTTATTGTAAAATGTCATTCGTTACGCTATATGAGTTATTTCAGAACCTGAATTATACGACTATATTATTACTTGTACCAGTGTTTGCCACTTAATATTATCATTGAGAGCCATGAAAGTCCCACTGTCCCACTGCAGGACAAAGGCCTCCCTTCCTTCATTACCACTTACATACACGAAATAAACATTAGCAATGGTAAAATTCTGAGGGACAAGAGATGGATTATGAAACTAGTAGTAACGTTATAAACATTGACACAGTCAAGTAATAAATAATACAAATTAACAAATTCCAAAGACCGTTGTCGTATTTTTATTTTTTTGGAAGACTGTAATGATAATATAACAGTTATGATCTATTTAACACTTTTTGGTCATCATACTTTTTAGATATACATACATGATGTGTTACAGGGTAACCATAAGAAAAAAAAAAAAGAAAAAGAATATATATTTTTTTTTTATTTAATATACTATAAAAGATAAATGCAAATATGTGTTTTAGTTTACTATTGTTAAAATAACTTTAAATACAAGTGTATTCGTTGCGTTTTTGATTAATCAATTTATTTTATGAAAAATATTTGCTGGCAAGATAAAAGAACGAGACACAAGGTCCCTGTTATAACTCTCCTGGTCGGCCCGGATTAGCTCCTGCTTAAGGACCAATAGGCTATAATACTTTGACCCGCGGAAATAGAGTTCATTTTCGTAAATATTTATTTTCAGAGTGCTCGGTCCTGTTTAGTATTATACGTCTATGTTCGTCGCTACCGTTATCCACAGATATTGAGAGTAAAAAATAGGAATGTTGGAAAATTAACACTTATGTTTCGACTTGTAATTAATGTATTATTAATATTTTTTTATACAAAACTACTATATTAGTATTATGATAAACATATTCAAACTTGTTATTATAGCAGTGTTAATACTAACAGATCGACTATATTATTTCATTATCCGTTTGGCAAGGAAATGAGAAAGCGGTTCATTTTAGGTATATCCGTATATCTACAATATTTTTATCACAAAATTTGTGTTCGATTTAATTTGATGTCTCCCATGTAAGCAAAACAGAACCGTTAGAAGATTTTTTCTATAAATATTCCTTGATTGAATACTCCCCAAAATACCATCAAACGAAGAAGCGTTGCCGGACCATTGGAACAGATAAATAGATTTTTCGTAAAGTTATTTGCATTGCTTATTTTCAAAATTATGTAGATTGTACTATAAAAGACTTGATAAAGTGATTTAATATGCATTATAAAGTTTTCGTATTATTTAATGAATAAATAAAATATGTAAAGCCATTATTATTATTTTAACATTAAAATGCTTATGAAATCATAAAATATTAAAAGTAAATTTAATAGTAAGAAGTCGTATAGTTCGTTATTTTGGTTCCAAAGAAAAAAACAATATCTATGGGCGTACTATAGATTTTTCAACATAGGTGGCAGCACAAAAAAGTTCAAAATCGTATCACCAGAGGGAGATAATTGGTTAGCCTACTTGAAGCATCCGGGAACCTCGCCATAGTAGTAGACATGGCGGGTATCAGCCTGGCTAAATGACGAAATAAATTTTGTTTGCTAATATAAGAACGTGTTAATTTCATAGAAAAAGTGTTGATACTGAAAGACTAATTAAGTTGTATTGGATTAGGACAAAAATGCAGAATGTCGGACAGTCTGAAAACCGAAATATCGATAAGGTGAATGTGCAACTTGATGTGGTAAAAACGTCCACTCCTCAGAGTTCGGCTTCGAGTCCGGCCAAATCTGAAACCGAAACGTATTCAGGAGCGCCTGCCAAATACATGACGGACTCTTCGGAAAGCGAGGATGACTCTGTATCCGAGGTAAAACGTGTTTTGTTTTCGAGCGAGGCGGTGGCAGTGTGAGACTGATTATCTGTACCGCTAAATACTGCAAGGGACATCTTGTACAAGACTGACCATACAATTACTTTTTTTTATCGAAAACACTCGTGCATCCTTACTTTTTATCCAAAATAGGGCTAAGCACACTGTAACAAAGTAATTTTTCATTCTCAGTGCCGTATATGTCGCTTGCCAAATATTCCGTAAAACGTCAGAAAGTCATAGGTACATACGTCCTACTGAGTAATGCATGAAAATTATTTATGCCAGCCGCTCCTAGACAGTATTCAATTGATTCTTTGTAATACTACGATACGGGCTAATCCGTCGTAAGATACTTTTCATTGTCTATTTGTGTTTTGGATGAGGTTCGAACTATGGTGGCCATGTTTCTCGAATCACATGCATTTAGTCGAAGCGGAGTGCTGAATATTGTGTTTAATGACGTTATTTCGCTACGAATCTGTGAATTATATAATTTGTATGTGGAATCCTTGCAAATATCGTAGACGATGTTGTGTTGTGTGTCGTCACGCGCACCCGACTAGTGCAGTACGCCCGCTGCGATTCGCGCAAAAATGTTGGTTATTGGTGAATTACAAGGACCATTGACAGTAGCGTTTAGCCGTAAGCTCGTTTCCAAGCACCACATTGTCAGTATGTCTCACACTTGTCTCATTGGTGTTATAGATCTTGCTGGCTTGTTTGTGCCTTAGCAGGCCAGACCTGTTGGTAAGTGGAAGACGAACCTACCGGGTGCAGAAAGCTTCACCAACACCAATCGCTGTCGCAGTTTGAGTGGTTCTTACTGTTAACCTGCATAATGTGTGTGCAATAAAAGTTCCAATGTCTCATAATGTTTATGTTTTCATGTTGTTGAATGGTCCTTGTGATTCTAACATACATGTATTTGCACTGATGTCTTTATTGTATTGGTTGTTCTGACCTTAACTCCACTAACCTAAATGATCGTCTGCACTAAATTTAGTCAGGTCAATAATACTCAGTCTGAGCTCCATTGTGTGGCTATATTAAGACTAACTCTATTAGAATTTCCAGCTATGATTTTGATATCAACCCTAACCAAATAAACAAAGAATGATATATTAGTCACAATACAGAGAAAACATTTTAATAATTAATGTTTGATAACATTCAATTAACAACATAACAACATTGGCTTGTAATCTGTTTTTGTTGGACAGAGCTTTTTATTTGGCCTTTTTATTTTTTTGCACTTTTTAATAATACAAACCTTATATTTTGTGCTGTAGGATCAACTTGTATTGACATATATGTGTGTTGGCAGACGGAGATGGAGGAAGAAGGCGGTGGTGCGGAAGCATCGAAGTTCCTACTTTCTCATGATGACCCAGAAAGGGCCGTTGACCCCGAGATGCAGGCGCGCCTCGAGACTCTCCTTGAAGTAGCTGGTTAGTTTTTTGCACTTATCATTTAATTGTAAGTTTTCTCCTATTTTATATATCAAACTTTTCTCACAAAATGTTTTAGTTACCCTTTATTTTGATGCTGGTTATTTATAAGGCACTGACCTTAATGTACAGCGATAGTCATAAAGCAATTTCTTTTTCAACTTTTTATAAATATTCAATTGTTGCTTATGAAAACTAGTTTAATGAGTCTTTTGAATCCTGGATGTATTTCAAAATTCATATTTCAAGCCTCAGTGAATAATTCAACATTTGCATTAGAATTTCAATATTCTATTTCTGTATGTGTTGAAACTATTGCTGTGAATTTTATTGGGCACTCGGTCATCTATTTATTAATATATAGATATTATATTCTGCTCTATTTTGTTCCCATGGATACAGAATATACATAATATTTAGGTATTTCTGTTACCTTATCAGACTATAAAAATATTTATTGAATTACGTAAATAGTTTTTCTAATGATTAAAATACACAGACTAAAGAGTTTCTATGGTTCTCTATGGGGTCTTTGCTTTTACGAAGATCAGTCAAATTTAATATTATTAGTCAATTTCTCTAATATTAGTCAATGCAGATACACACACAAATAATGTAATATCAGTGTTTAAAAAATTTCATTTTTGGAAACAAGTTTTTGGACAATCTTTAAAATTATTTAAAGTTCCAATCCTTTAAGGACAGATACCTACATACATGCTGGAAAAGATATATTTCCTCTTTAATATTACAGATAGCCTTAAAGTATATTAATTTTGCTTCTCGCAACATCGCTATATTGCTGCTATCATATTGAATTTAAACCATAAAGAGTTCTGGGATTTATATTAGTGGTATGGAATACATGGTGTTGGAATAAACTTTCTTTAAAACTAATTTAAGTGTGTTATTTATAAAAATAATGTTTTAATATTTATGAATATTTAACTCTGAATTAGATTATGAGAGAATTTAAAGTGACATTAGGTGTTATTTATTTCTTATCATTCAATTGTTTTACACCAAGGTAATAATCAACTAAAGGGCTTTCGTTGGCATTGTAATCATCTAAAGAGTCGTTTTGGGCACCGTAGAATATGTTTGAGGAAACACAGTGTTTCGTTTTTTAAACAGTTTTATTTAACTTTGATGTTTGAAATGAAAGTAAATGTTTCGTAGTCATTGCATTATGTAAATGGCAAAGTCAAAATTCTTTGATGATACATGGGTGCCAAGTCCTGTGATGGCATTAAATTTTTTGCAAAGTAGCACTATTTAAAATTAATATAAATTTTTAAAGGGTGTCAGATTACAAACATTTCCACATACATACATACATTTGAAGAGATATGTTGTTCTCATTTGAATATTTGTTCCATGAGTTTTTATACTATTTATTAACCATTGCAGACCATTTACAAGTAACCTGACTATGTATATAACCTTAACCAAATATATATGAGTTCCTTTCTTTATCATGAATCAGACAACCTGTGTGGCGAACTTTTCATTATACTGGTCTACATTGCAGTGCATTTTGGGTTTGATTCCCAGTCAATAGATATCTGAATTAATTAAGATTTCTGTTTTGGTTCTGAATTTGGTGAAATCATCTTTCTAATAGAAATATTTTCTTTGCTTGCATTTTAGTAACTGTATGTAATTAGTGTATTGGTCCTATATCATTGTGTATGTACTGTACATTATAGGGTTTTAATACTAGTACTTTTCATTTGATCTGTGGTAAATTCTATGGGTTAATCAATTATTTATAAGAGATTTGGTCAATTTAAAATAATATTTACTTGAATGGGCATCAACTAGAACAAAATAGGATAAACATTTTGTGGTCTCAAACCTCGGAGTGGTTAAACTTAGAATTCCATTTAAACGGATATAAATATGTGGAAAATATAGATTCATTAATAAACTATTTAAATAAACTTACAACTCTAAATATAGTGCGGTGGAGACCACATTAAAAGTCCTCCTTTATGAAAGAGATTCAATAGTTAGGTCAATCTGTGAGTTGGTCATCTGGATCTCTCATTCTAGATAACTTATTTCAATAAATAGGGCTCTTTAATAATTGAACTGAAAGAATTTTAAATATGAGCAGTTCTTTCAGGGACTAGTAAATTCATATGAATATACTTATAATTACAAATACAATATCTATACAGATAAACAAACATTCTCTTTAGATTTAGCCACCTGTAACATCTAAATAACAGCCTTTTTTAATACTTAATGGCGTAGCGAGAATATGTGCAAGTTTTAAACGTGATAGATTTGACTGTTTTAGACAGACTTAAAATTTCTCTTATAATGTCATTTTTCTAGTGTTCACTTAACATACAAAGTTCGTTTCGATTTCGGGTCATTGTAGACCTCAGCTAGTCAGTTTCTTCTCTTGACGGCTCTGCTAGGGTGGGGAGCTGCCCGTACCTGGCTACGCCATGGCTATTTTACCTGTAGAAGAAAATGGAAGAATTAACTTGACTTTAGAATTTTCCTTTAACTTATTAACATATTCTTGAAGTAATTGTAACCATTGGTTAAACCTTTGTTTTATAATAATAATTATTATGTGTTAAGTATATTATCGGTATGTGTATCGCTATGTGTTAAAAACTGAAAAAAAAAAATTATAAACTGAGATTTCGTTCTGTGCCTATCCACGCGTGGTAAAATGCGCTCCATTTATTTATATGTACTAATACGTGGCCACTACACATGTTTATTGACCATTAATCATCGTTCAATTAACGTCTTTATGTTAAAGAAATTCGAACTGTAATCCACGTCAACTGGACATATATCGATTGCAGATTATTGGCATTGAAACTACAGGATCGTGTTGATATTTCATAATTGTCATAAAAAAAATATACAATTTCACTGATTTTCTTCCGTAGCGAGTGACCATAGTTAGTCGTCTTAAAGGTGCAATCATTGCAACACGGCGTTGTCGGAATGCGTTAATGATTCAAGCGGAGCTTAAACCGCGGTTTAGTTTACGAATGATATTCGGTTGCCGTTTTGTACATACAATTAAACAACGTATCTTCACGGTTAAATTGCTTCACACCGTACATTTCTGACGGTATCAACCGGGATACCTACTGATTGCAGATTTAATCTGTTTATGTAAAGGTTTAACTGTGTTTGCATAGTCCGCTTATACGGTTGACGTGCTGGTCGAACAAAACAGTTCTTATTGACGAGTGCCTTCGACTGATGTTCGCTTGTGAAATCGGATATTGCCTTAGGGTTTCGGACACATCCGAAATGTCCGTACTTGGGATGGTTATATTAATTCGTTAATAGAGAAGGACACTTGGCGAATGCTTGTGGCCTTATTAAACGTTCGTGTTATATACCGTTCACTAGCCGCGACAAGGTGCAGGAAAGATTTTGCGATACCTATTTCGATTCCATTTCCGTACCTACTCGGTCTACGTTAATATTTTTTTTTGTTTTAAATTCATAATGGAAATGGGAGTCTAAAGGCGTCGTGCACACTCTATCACGTATCGCTGAACAAAATGCGATTTGCATACATACGTGGGTACGGTCGCTGATGCTGGTTGATGTTTGATTTTGAACTTCAAGTTCTAGGTATGTCGGGTTAGGTTAGATGTGTGACGTGTGGTCGGCGTGCAACGTCACTCATAAGCGGGCGCGATAGCCGACGGCAAACAGACTTCGCCAATGGTCTAAGTTAAAAGAAATTATTACGTATATTGACGTTATTATCGGCGATAAAATAATACATTTATTATTATTATTATTTATCATTTAAATTTTTCCATTGATGATAGTACAAGATGAGCTTATTAAAGGAGACATGTACGATTATGTTTCATAGATTTATGCTAGAACTTAATAGCTAACGTAAGCGATTATGATCTGCGATAATAATTATGTCAGTGAGATAACGTTGATGGAATTTCCTACTTGTTTTTGTTTTCATAGAAAATATAATCAGTGTCACTATCTAACTATGTACCTACACGCTTATCATATACCTTTAAAATCTACTTTGATTTGGTCTAAAAATTTGGATGAAGGCAGTGTTTTATTATCTAAATATATTTTTTTAAATAAATGAAACAGATATATAAAAATATAACAGTTTTGTTTATTGGTTCGCTGTCCGCTGTCGCTCGTTAAACAAACCACGCGCAGTCTGCCCCATACCAGCAATTGATCAGCGGGCGCCTACATTATACTCTCTTCGGCTTTACACGACTCATGGCACGGACGCGCCGGCCAGATGTTCACGACGCGCTCCCACCGCGCCGTCCGCGCCACGCTCGGAAAGTAAACACCGCGATTTTTGTTATAACCACTAACGAACGGCTTTACGAATTCATTTTCCCAGCACAGTCCACCACCGTCTATATTGTGTTCGATGTGTAATAGTGAAATATAACGATCGCTAAGTAATTGTCGTACACGAGTTGAAACAATGATGCAGAGCGCTCACCCGCCTTGACCTTTTTAGTATGGCACAATTGCATTAGTTCGGTTCTACTTTTCTAATCACTAAAATCCGACGCTTTCGTCACGTTTTTTATATCGATGTATTGAATTTGTGTTTTGAATGGTCAATTTCTACTGCTCTCACACTGGTCTTAACGTTTTTTTGGTCGTTTACACGTATTTATGTGAGGGGACGCCACAGGGCTCCATACTTGGACCGCAGTTTTATATAAACAAAGAAAAATGGATTGAAAAGGAATATTTTTATATTCAGTCCGTTAGAATTGTCATTGTTTATCGATGCGTGTTTTGTGAAATAGATTTTTTTCTCCTGTAAATGATGGACCCGCACTTAAATGAGGAAACCGTACGATGAATTCTCGAGTGCTGTAAAGTAAATAAATAAATAATAGCGCATTAATATTAATTTAACGATGTCGCGAAAAACATCCCTTGGGTAATAACTTTTAGTAGCAGTGTAATATTTTATTTTAATGAGAACACAAATACAGCAACAATTTCATTTAAATAGCAAACGAGCATGCAACTCACCAGGTGGTTAGTGGTCACTGCTAGCGATTATACGTGGGATTGGTGTCCTGCCTGAGGACGATCACAGTTGCGATACAACTTCTGAAGATTAAATTAGATAACCTTGCGTGTTAGTGCCAAGTACCTCAGAAGCTTCAAAATACAACGTACAGTACTGCTGTCAAAAAGAAAGAGAGGTAGGATGACCATCAGAATTCACTACCCTTATAAGAAATCGTCTAAATATAATTGATTCAAAATAAAGAGAGATTACTTAAGCATTGAAGTATATGTATATATACATATATATGAAGTATATGTATATACATATAGCATATAATAATGTTCCGCGTGACTATACTCAAATAGGTATTTGCAAAATAGATAGTTTAGAGGTCTGAAATTATTAATTAGTAATGTCTAGGTTTTAAAATTTTAGAATTATTTAATTGTTTTTATAATTGCGTCAAATCAAAACTACTAAATTTAATTTAAAGGTTAGGAACATTTTTCTCTCTTTTTAGTTTATTAACATCTACTCTATCAATAGTAAATACATATTAAATTTGTTACATTTTTTATAACTATTAGCATATTAATTATAGCTAAAGCGCGCTCCTTGATAAATTGATTGATGTATGTATATGGTAAATTCTTAGGAAATAAATATTTAAAGGGACGAAAATATAAAAAAAACTTATAACGTATATGTAATTTTACGTAGTAAATATTGTTACGTAGTTTTTTCCCGCTGCTCCGTCCCCTTGAATCATTTACGACGGTAAAAATTATATGCACATATCCTGTATGTTAATTAATCCAGACCGAAAACTATCTGTGTGCCAAATTTAATCCAATTTCAATCAGTAGTTTGCAGGTACATGAAACAGTAACGAATACACATACGTTCTCACAAACTTAAACATTAATTATATTAGTAAGATTGAAAAATTGATAGGAGTACAAAAATACTATACTAATATACCGATTTCCACCTTGTAGCAGCAGTGAGCTTTACCCTTACGTACGTATTACATAAAACTTTTATAAATATAGAAGTTATTCGTCATATCGACCTTTGATACAAAACAACCTTGATCGAACATCGAGTTGTTTTTGATAATATACATATAGGTATAGCGATAAATAAAAACCTTTGAAAGGTGAATAAATGATTTCTAATAGTCATTCTCGCTGTTGAGGTTCAATGTACCGACTGATACGTTAAATCGATAGTTTCACTCTAAGCTATATGAATAACTCGAGCGTTATTTATTAAATCTCACTCCCGGTATGAGAAGTAACTTGACGTTGAAAATTACGGAATACATTTGTAATTTTACGACGCATAATGCATAGCGCTTCCCTGTGGCAGCTTGGTCGATTGTGGGCGACGCTGACACGAACAATAACAGGCGATGTACCCTCCAAAGCCAGGATGCTATCGAAAACCATAATTTATATCATCGACTGTTCTAACCTGAGACAAGCTTGGCAGAGTAGTGCCGAACAAGACTAATAACTATAGTAAAATGTAAGACGAGATACTGGAGCCAGCTTTTATTGCCCATGGAAAAAACAAGATGTTTAAAAAAGGAAAAAAAAATATATACAAAGAAAAAAGACAACCCCGTTGAGTTCCTTGCCAGATTTTCTCACTTGAGGACGTGTTCCAATCCGTACCACCGGTAAAAAAAATATAACTGAAAATTTGTAAGTGCTCTCGTAAGCCTATGCAAAATAGAGATTTTATTTTTGTGCAGAATGATAACCACTATTCTGCTTGAGTCCAGTACTAATAATTAGAGCTAAACTAAATTCAGTTCAGAGATAAACTTTTTGTCCTATACACACTTAAATTAAAATGTAATTCTGCATTTTACGTAGGCAATGCAGCATTTTGTCTACTTTAAGCTTTCTTGTCTAATAGGGTTCGTAAGCGTGCTATAGAAATGCATCTGGCTGGAAATCTAGCGAGGAACAGCTCGGCAATGTTGCCGGCGTTACACTCGTGCTGCAATGTCGTGTTATTGTGCAACTTTGCAATCTCGCCCGCTAGACTTAATGCGATGTGGCTACATTAACTGCAATATCACTGTGTTTAATATTAAGTTTTCAGCAAGTGTTGTACTACGGACGTTATGAATGCTTACAGCTATGCAATTTCTCAAAACAAAACAGATAAAAAGATATTTTGCCGAGTATCAACTAGGCTACTGATGAACTACGGAAATCAGTTTTACTTTTTTTGGGACGAGCATGTGAAATGTACTTTTGCACTTCTCTCTGAGGTATGATAAGGATAAGAGATGCAAAAAGATCTCAATTTCAAAGACGGCGATGCATTGATGACTCCTCTGGCATTGCTTATGTTCATAAGCGACGGTGACTACTTTCCATCCGATAGTCCCTTTGCCTTGTCGTTACTTCAACTTTACAAAAATATAAATTCGTATATACACTAAATACCATTATGTATTTCATACACATTTAGTCTGGTTCGTCGCTAGCCGTGTCTATGCATCAGCCGGTTGGTGAGGTCAAGCGAGTCTGATCGATACCGCGCCGTGAAACAGACATTGTAAGTGTAATTCCTCGCCTTCGTCTCTAATTACACGATCGGTGCCCACGAGGGCCTCAGCGTGATATTAACGAAAGGCCGCGTGTTGACCTATGCGATGTAGTGTAATACTATGTTGTTTTGTTAGTTAATATTGTAATGAGCGTTTTTGTGTCAGGCTAATGTTTTTTTTTTCACAATTTTTTCACGCAGTGTTTTGAATGTACTTTATTCAGGCTATATACTGCATAAAGAACCCGAAATATACTTATAATAAGCATAACTTCAGACACCCCCTACCCTGACGGATACCATAGCGGTTATAATTTTTTTATGATCTCTATAACGAGCCGTTATTTAATTAATGCGGGTGTTGATATTGCTTTTTGTTTTTCCTCCAACGATTTGTCATAAGATCTTAAATCTAATAAAATCCATAATGCAACAGAAATAGTTTTATTCACGACATTAAGATTTCTTTTAGTGTAGACACTGAGATGTTGAATAATTACTAACTTGCAATTTTACCCACAGTACTGCAGAGCACCACCGCTCATGTTTTGTAAATCATCTCCCTTCCATTGTTTCCTCAGCAATAAGATTTAATTGGCACTCTGCTGGTACAAAGTTAGGTCGTGTTACTTACATTTTTGTACCTTTTTTAAATATGACATTAATAAAGGGTATTTTCTGAACTCTGAATCCTTAATATTTAAATGTTTTATTTTTAACAGATTTATTTTTGTACTATACATTTGAGTGTAGAAACCTTACAAATAATTCTACATACCTTTTTGATTACTCAACATCTTATCATCAAAATTAATAAAGTTTTGTTAAGATTAAGCTTCTAACACCGGAATGAGATGTACATTATGTAGTTGCCAACAGTTCATATATATTATGTCACATATCCTTTTAACGACATACCTTAAGTGCCTATATAGTGAAGTACAAAAAGTACAGAGGTATTGAGATGAAGAGCAGAGTAGCCTATGTATGTATGTATGTATGTATATGTATGTGTACTCCAGACGCATCGCACCCGCCAGCTTACACCAGACTCGGCAGTAAACGTAAAACGTCTTTTGCGTACGTTTTACGTCGCCGAGACGATAACTTCATATTGGTTTTTAATGGCCCCTCTTACAAAATTTAGCAGTTTTCGGCTGAGTTCAGGACTTTATGGCTTCGCTTCCCAGCGATCGATCGGACGTGGCACTCGCTCGCGAGCCAATGGAAAGTTTAAAACGTCATACTCCTCCATGGCGTCGACGCGTAATAGCTTAACTGTGCTATTACTACGCTCTACTGTGAAATGAGTTTCATTCAGAGTTCATACAGTATACTAGAACGTTGGATTTTAATAGTATACAGAGGTTTTCGTTTTTAGAGTTTGCATGATAAAATTATGATATGCGTTTGCAAACACTCCGCTTTCAAATGTTAATACGAACTGTCTGTCTCTGTTCAGTATGAAAATAATAAATGAAATGAATCCCAATAAGACATACTTTTTTCTAATATGACATCAGTGAAGTTGGTGCTATGTTATGCCACGCCTGCAAATACTATATGTCTCGTAAATTGACAACAATTTATCAGACATATAGTATTTGTAGGCGTGGCGTTACATAGCACCTTTACTTTTGGTGCCTTTAAGCCACAAGGCTTAAAGGTACCATGTACCGTTCAGTTGTGCATTAGAGTGGAGTCGACCAATCAGCGATTAGCCCTGTGCTTACTCAAACTTAATAATTTCACATACTTTTTCGTTTTGAAAAAATACTCTTAACTATTATGGTCTATAGAAAAAATAGCAAAGGTCACAATGAATACACTAACCGTATTTCATATTTTTCTAGTGTACATGACCTCACTTTTATGTTTAATCGATAGTACCCACTGTGAAGGCTCTCTGCGCTTGTTGTAGTAAATTCATTAAAATACCAAGCAGCTAGTAGATCAATAAGTCATCCACGTACTTCTGTAACGAAGTCGAGTATACAATAACTCTTTAGGCCGAAAGAAAGTTCTCAGAAAACTTTTCATGTATAGAAAGGTATAAAGCAACACTTTTCAAACTCTTAATAAGGTTCTATTTTTGGTCGGCTCAGTGGGTATTAGTTGTTAACAAACACGTCGCAGACATTTATTAACGTCTGTTTCTCTCTCAATCCATCTATCAGTCATTTTTAAACCACTGCTAGACATAGGTCTACCCTACGGGCAAGGGCGTAGCCAGGATTCACTACAGAGAAGGGCAAATCAAGAATGTGGGGGGGGGGGCTCGAGGCCATTAGTAGTGTGACTTTTCATACACGTGTTCAAAGTTCATCGTAGACATCATCATCCGTATTGACACGTCGCAGAATAGAAGAAGAGCTTCATACGAGTATTCTGCTTGTATTTTTCACTCCCATTACTTTTTTAAAGTTCTTCTATTTGTTTCATTTATCGTTTTTAGTAACAATGCTTACAAATGTGATTTTTTTCCCACTTGACCGCTCTGCTACGTACCTGGCTACGCTCATGCCTATGTTTTGACAAAGATCACCAGGGTTGTCGATTCACACCACACCGTTGGTGACCGCAATAAGTGTATATGTTGCACAGGACGAAGCTGCTGTTCATCTCGTGATAAAATATTACTGCCAAACGCGTATATATGTATGTAGTTCGATATTCGTTCGTCATTGCCATAAGCACTTAAAATTCAGTCATTACAAAAGTCTTTAACAAATACGAAACTATCCTGTAACTTCTAAGCTCGGTTCGGCTTATATAATACTAGGTGTGTTACGCGGTTTCACCCGCTACTAAATAAGAAAAAAAAAAAACAAACAAACACATCTTCCTCAATAAATGGACTACTGAATTCAAAAATATTTTTCAAATTCGAACCATTAGTTCCTGAGATTAGACCGTTCAACCAAACAAACTCTACTGCTTTATTAAATTAGTGTAGATAGTAGATCCTAAATTAATAATGACATGAATGTTAATGGAATGATATTGGTGAACGACGTACGCACCTGAACTGGCATGCATACCAGTTCACTTATCTAGATGTAAGTTATTGTGTAATTTTGTATGTAATGCTGTTGGTGAGACTTTTTTTTTATAATATTGAAGTAGCAAACGAGCATGCAGTCCACCTGATGGTAAGTGCTCACTGCCGCCCATGAACATCTGTAAGTAACTTCATTTAGAACATAAGTTCTATTTGAAGTCAAACACAGATGCGTTGCTACTCCCGAGGACTGAGATGGTCGCCTCATGTAAA
>DWLI01001107.1:0-16900 GCA_018249915.1 Cecropterus dorantes dorantes | reverse complement strand
GAGACAATAGAGCTCGCCTGACAGCATAAAGAATAGTATATATTTTTCCTGTGTCGCTTTTGTGTGCCATGTACACAAAAAGACGAATACACAAACACCCAGATCCAGAACAGAAATCTAAACTCATCAATCAGACCTCTGTCTGACCGGGAATCGAACCCGGAACCCACTGCGCGTCGGACCGGTATGGTGACCGTTCCACCGCGCGGGTCGTTAAATAATAGACCTCCTAAATAGACCGGACAAGTTACTTTCCCGTTCGAACAATACTTGTTCTACCATTTTATGAACTCTTATTAATAGATGCGAGTGCAGTTTTCGTAACGTAACCAAACCTACATCTTTGAAAAGCAGTATTGAAATAAAATTTTATTTCTGCGAACATCCCTCGTGCCTTAGGAAATGCTAACTCCTTATTCCCGGTTTAATATCAATTAGCAAATATTAAACTTTATCGGAACCATTCGAATGGGTTAACCGTATTCGACAATCTTATTACCACAACGAAGTTTCGAGGCTAAGACATTCTGGCATCGATTCAAATAAGATACATATATATTTAACAACATAAAACGCATGAAATAAATGAGTAGTTATATCTTTAGAATTTTTTTACAATTTTTGTAATTGGACCAGTTTTTATTTAAATAAATTTACTGTAACTTCAAGCGATCTTGAATATTTAGAACCTCCATAGATCTCTAACGAATTTAAAATAGGAAAACACAAGAAATTTGAGAAATGTAATCAAATACATTCCAGTGAATGAGTCTCGAAGCCAATACAATTCTTCAGCGAAGTTGGTACTGTAATTCTCGCCAAAGCCGCGAATACTAGTATAATACGTTTTGAACTCGGCCGGACCAATTTATTTCCTTTTGTCGGCCGAGCGTTCCGGTCGGGAATTTTTACGAATAAATCCCTTAAGATTCCTTACAAAGAGTTTCATTTGCATCTCGGCGTTGATGGAGATCCCGCGCCGCGGGCCATGAAAATCGCGTATATGTCCGCGTCCTATACGACAATATTCTTTTTTTAGAGACTTCATTCTAACCTCATTATAATGAAATAACATTGAAAAGTAAAAAAGGAGATAACTTAATAAAATTACTGTCATTCGAACATTAAGAGCACTAATGATTAGATGGAAAATTACTTGTTTCTAAAGCAAGGGTAAAGTATGTGCTGTCAGCCTTAAATAGAACCATGTCTTATTTAGACCAGTTTTCAGATATTCCAGAACCGAAATCAATTTGATGTCAGGTATATCAGGTATATACGTTTTTATATTAAAATTGTATGAAATTATAATATATTCTTATAACGAGTACTAAGTCACTCTTTATCTTTTGTTTTCATGCCAAAATAAAGTAAAAAAAAGCAAAAAAAAAAAGCAAAAATATCGTTTGCATCACAAAATATTCCTTACCCGCTCTGTAATCAGTACTTTTTATAGCCTAAAACTTCTTCTTTATCGAAGCATAATAAGAATGTTATTACAAATTGGAAAAAAGCTAAATCCAACGGAAATTAAGAAAGTAAATAATTCTGTCAAACCAATCACATAAATCGCTAATGCCGTGGCCACATAACTTCCCGCGCTAGATTTATTAAGGCAATTAAACTTGGCGCAAGTTGACAGTTTTTTTCCTTTGTTTCGGGTACTTTAATGAGCGCTCCGAGTCGTACCGAATTAAATTCCGACCATCAAATATTTTCATTGCCACCCGAGTCGCCGCACTGCTTAAAATTCAGTTGTGTTGTACAAGTACTTACCTGTTTTGTAACTTATTATCGGCCCTGTCTGCTGTTAAAGAGATAGAGGGTTTATTTACGAGCAGTCGTTTAGGACAGGAGTCAATTTTAAAGAGTTAGCCCTCAGAGGACGAGAAAGTCCGATGTAACTAGAACTACAAAGGCAAAATACTTCAGCATATTACCGCCTGCAGATTCAACAACACTTTTAAGAAATTAATTTTACAACTTACTATTAAAAGTTTTTTTACTAATTATCAAAACAAATAATGAATTTAATAATATAGTTTAAACACACTTTTTCATACAACCTATACATATATTACTACGATTAGTTTTACATATTCAAAAATCTAATCAAACACCAAAAAAAAACAAGTCTAAATATAATGTACATAAAAACCAAAACACGTAAATAACTTCATAACTTGAGTCAATTCTCGAAAAATATTCCCACGAGTCCTCAAACTTATTTCGTTAGCCCGCCTCGTTACTCGGAGCCGGGTGATCCAAAATTTCGCCCTCGTTATAATCGGAAATCGAAATTCTAACCGTCTTACTTTAAGTCCTAAACAATCTTCGACAACTTTTTAGGGTCCCGTTCCCAAAGGGTAAAACGGAGCCTTTTCTTAGACTTCGCTAGACTTCGCTGTCTATCTGTCACAGAGATCTTCGAGCGTAGTGAATAGACATATGATTTTTTTACAGAATGTGTATTAATATCGTCACAATATATATAATAATAAAATTAAATGAAGTCTCCATGCAAGGAACCAACGCTTGTTGATATTTTTCGATTTATTGAACGCTATTAGATAGATACTTAAAATTCTAAAAATGTGTATGCTGGCATATACTAAAGTTTAATTTAATGAAAATGTTGTGGTACGGTACCCTTTGTGAGCAAGTTCGACTCGCACTTGACCAATTATTTCTTCCATCGGGAAATTCCTCCGAAAATTCCCACTGAATCGAAAACTTACAAGCCAGTACAATCCGCTTAGCTTTCGTAATCAGCTCAATTATGGACCTCATTTTCATTCGTAACAATGAGATTTCTCTTTTAATGTCCGCCACGGATTTGATTTTTAAGACAGATGGATTCGTGAAATCCTGGCAGGTGATATCTTTATTCAAAAATCCTGACTGTCAGTAAAAGATTGTGAATAAAAATAATTTTAAAAATCCATACACGTCTTCTAGTATAAGGAACACATTTCGTATGTAATTCACATACGCTATAATTATAACATTAAACCTTAAAATTTTGCATATAAACTAACACATCAATATGCACGATAGTCACTGCCAAATTCTAGTATTTAACTGGTTCTATCAACACGCTGGCATTTTTAAAAGTCACTCTTACGGAAATGGAAACGAAGAAATATTTAAGTTTAGTCATCCATAATTTAAACGCAAAATTTCCTTTTCTAATTCGGGTGTTAATAAATAATATGGCATTGAGGTCACGAGATGCCTTAAAACAGTAAATTTTGCGTTTTTAGGGTTCCGTACTTAAAGGGTAAAAACGTAACCCTACTCCTGTCCGTCTGTCACCAGGTTGCATCACATGAATCAAAATTTATTAAATTAAATGAACCGTGATAGTTTGGCAGTTGAAATTTTCACAAATGATGTATATCTGTCGCCTCTATAATAACAAATACAAACAGGAAAAATAGATATTTAAAAGAGGCTCCTATAAGACAATTGTGTTTTTTGGCATTTTTAATAGACAATGATAGAACCCTTCATGCGCGAGTGCGATTCGCACTTGGACGGGTTTATTTCGTTATAATATAATCCTTAATAAGCTTATGCAGACTTACTTAAACCTGATCCACTTGAAGCACCCACGTATGATCGACTTCAAGGTCCCAATTATTTTCATCAAGTACGCTATAAGTTAGGACACCAAGTCCTTACCTTACAATTTCGTTACAGCATTCGAATCAATCCTGATAAGTACAAGGTACCTCGTTAGTATGAAACAACATGACTTAAGTTTAATCTACGTAAAGGAATAAATCACGCATATTGAGCCGTTTAATAAAGGGCAGACATTGTAAAATTAACCCTCTCAGAGCAACATTAGCTCCGAACAACGTAATTAGTCCCCTTCATCGCAATATCTCATCAGAAGTTTGAAGACCGACCCTCTAATTATAATTCTATCGATTGACCCTCCAGTCCTCGAAGGCCGCCGGAGTTGGAAAGTCAAATTATAGATGTAAATGCAATTTAGTTAGAATGGCTCTTTACCTTTGCTGGTTTATCTTCGCCTCTGAATATTTGACACTGGAAGATCAATAAGAGAACCCAACAGGCGCATTATTAATGAGGTAAATAGGGAACATCTTCAAACTCGTCGGTTTTTAAGCTTCTAGATGTGAAAAATATAATTATTTGAAAAAATGCACTACCTAAACATAATCATAATCGTTCACCTGATGTGAAATAATAATTTTTTTCCACAATAAAAATACATTTTGGTCTGATTCATTCCAATTAAATCTTTAACATAAAATAACGAAAAAAAAACGGGCATAAATTTATAAGTATCTATCCATTTATATGTGCGCATAAAAATGTTTGCCACATTTCACACATATTAACATTTTACGGGATATAATATTTTTAAAATTTCACCTGATTGATTATTTTAGATCAATTCCATTGAAATTTGTATCCTTACCTCGAGAAAGCGGGTCATCTCTCGGTAGGTGCCGCGGTCTCTCTTCCGCCTCGTGCCGATATTCAAAAACTTTCAAGATCCTCCGTGCGTCGAATAAATATTTATTTACTTTTATTGATACCATTGGCGGTATTTTTGTTATTTTATGGTGATGGGATAAATAGAATTTGTCTTGTCACTGCATCTATAACGATCAGTTTTCATAGAAGTAATTTTTTCTCCAAGTTTGCTCTTACGAGTATGTATTCCGTTGAGTACTAACTATTAATTTAACGGTTAGAATTACCCAAAGATGCGAAAAGATTTTCGTAGCTTCACGGCGTATACTATCAGTTTATACAATTAGCAGATTTTTTTACTTTCTTCAACGACTTCAAGCTTTTAGGGTGCGTTTAGGCAAAAACATGAGAATCAAACATATAATATACCGGACGAGATATTATCTAGTTGTTATAGACGGAAATATTTCTATGATCCACCTTCAGTACGATTACTTCTACTATTGATTCATTTGCAGATACGTTTACGATTAGTAACTATGATAACTAAAAATTAGAGTGTTTGTTACATTTTCTTGCCTATACGTTAACACCTGTTCACTGCTACAAAAGTAATTTTTAGATTTAATTAAAAATTAATGATATACTTATAAGTTAGTGTTCCGGCAAATCTGTTTACTTTGTGCCGGCTATAAAGAGGAAATTTTGTCGCGTTGTAATGTGTTCCCAAATTCCAAATGGCTCGTTACATTTAGTTCGCGACCGACAATGAGCCACCCTCGGATAATGGGCGAATAATGACGCGGTACTTATGAGAATGTTTTAAAGACTCGCCCACTTTTAGGTATAATGTGCAAATGTACGATTAAAATTATAATGAGGAACGAGATTTTCATTGAATTGCAAAGAGTTTTAAATGTGCACAAAAAATAATCGTGATTTCTATAAAATAACCAAAATTAACCAAAAATGTAACATTGTACATCATAATGTATAAAAAATTCAGAAAAGTACTTTCAGAGTCGAAATAATACTTTAGCTCATACATATTTGCAATTTGATAATGAGGTGACTTTACATTGCCACAAGTATTTCAAATAAACAATTTAAAAACTAACACCGACTGCTCAAGTTAAAAAGATTACAATAAATACTGTTGTTGTTAAACTATATTTAACTATAAATTACGATATATTACAAGGCTCTACATGAATATTCTAATGGTATCTCATACGATAGAATATGTTAAGCCGTTTGGGCTGTATAGAGTGCCAAAAAATAGACGTTCAGTCGTTATTAGTCTTCTAACGAAGTCGGATAATCTATCAATAAACTAAGAATGAAATCATTCAAAGTAAAAGCAATTCAAAAAAATATTCAAATTCAAAGTAAAAGCAAAGTACCGCATCCGCTCAAGTGAGTATGATAAAAGTTCAAAAATTAATTTGAACGTACACGCATAATACAAAACATTTGCGAAAATCTAATTATTGCTCAGTTCAAATATCTAAATAAAAATAGTGAGCAGTTTGGTATTTGCAATCCACGCTGCTGTTTCAAAATTAAATTTTCAATTCCACATTTATTCATTCGGTTAATCTTTCTATTTTCTACAATGAAATTGCCGCATTTGTTTCTGTTAAAACATTTCACTTATATTTAACAGTACAAAGTGAAATTATACAATTAAGTGAACTGTAAGTGGACTTTGCTTTCATAATTAATAAAGCGTTTACAGTTTATTTTTCATTTTTAACCAAGTTCAAAAAAAGGAGGATGTTTTCATTTCATCTGTTTTTATATGCGTTACCTCATAATTTGATCAAAATCGGATGACTAGCAGTTATAATTTTTATTTAATTCTATAAACTAAGCAAAATCCGTGATATCATACTGATACAAATATTATTATCACGAAAAACGTGAAAAGTAAAACTTAACAATAAATACAACTGATTTCTATGCATCTGATTAAAAGTATCTAAGTAAAAGTTCTGAAGTCACATAGTTTCCTCGTCGTGATCCAGTTAAATATTATGATGAATACCTAAAAATAAAACAAAAAATATATTATGATGACTTCGAGACTATGTACTTAGCTAACATTTATTTAAATATTTTTTTTATGTTTCTGGCATAGAAGACAGTTAAATTTTCGTTATTTGATAAAAATAAGATAATTATGACATTAAAATCGTCACTCTTGATCTTGATGTGTTCTAGGGCTTTTAATCACAACATTCTCTGTACTTCTGAGAGCTGTCCTGTCAAAACCAGATGTCTGTATATAACAGACGTTTGTTCTAATTACCATCCAGTTGAATTCGGATAATTACTTCTGGTGCTACTAAATTGTTGCTAATAGGAAATAATTTCTACATGACAAATTCTAAATTACATTTAAACCGTTAACATGACTTGTCTGTTTATCTTTAAAAATATCAAATTAAGTTATCCAATTAGTGATGTTGGTTAGTAATTTCGTTAAAAATACACCGTGCATTTCATGTATAACGTTTTCAAAAAATTAAAAATTAATTTAAAATCTGCTCGTGGTTAATAAGCGTCGCTAGACCACTAGAAATTATTGCTTATCTTTCAGAAAAATATACTATAATAATTCGTATGTACACATAGGTTACATGTGTACCTACTTTTAATTTAATCTTGATTTCTGATTAGTAGACTCAGATATTTTTATAGTATGGAAGTAGCAAACGAGTGAGTAGCCCATCTGATGGTAAGTGGCTACTGCCACCCATGGACATCTGTAATCAACACTAGGTAAGATCAATGTCTCACCGAAGGTTAGCCACAGATGCGTTACTGCCTCTGAGGACTACGATGGAATGCAAAAAGTATGTCTCCTTTACCACATCCTTCAAACCAGAACATAACAGCGCATAACACTGCTGTTATTAGGCAGAAATAGGTGTGGCGTCGGTGTGCCCGGAGTCGAACCATAAAGAATTCTATCACCTTCAAATCAAGTATTTTTAATGGACTAGGTAAAAGTTGAAACTGTGGATGCCTGGCATATATATAGCTACTTCCACCAGTCTAGAACATACTCGTACATAAAGTCCTATCATTTAGAAGTCAGCTTGGCTTGGACTCAAATTCATGACTGCGTAATTGTTTGACCACGAAAAACGCCAATAAACGCCAATTAAACTTAACACGTAAAAGAATTGGCTAAACGCGCATTTGTGCATTAATCCAAGGGTCCACATGTTCATAGCGTAACTTTTCGTTGGAAAACCACCCTAACAATACGCTCTACGTACCGCAATACCTGTTGTTCCTAACAAACTTGTTACGATTTTTGATTGAAAAAATTTCAATGCTCGGACGATGTGCGGACTTTTCGCCGTTGTCGGAATTTTCGGGAATTTCGGGGAGTTTTTGTGACTGCTCCGCACCGATATCCACTGAGAGATGAAATGATTTCTGGCTGTGGATTTTTATTTTTCCATTTCTGTTTTTTATTTCCGATGTTCAACCAATATGTGGGTATGGAAAGCGTAGTGTGATGAAATTTAAAAAAACTAAAATAAAGTTGGTATGTCATTGTAGCCTACTGAGGCGGCACCACTACCATGTATTCTAGATTAAAAAGAGGCGTGTCAGCTACGTACCTGTGAGAAGGTGTGCCTAGCTATATCACCCACTCAAAAAAATAGTTTTTAATCGTGATAGTGCTTAAAACACGTTATAGAATAAAGAGATGTTAAAAATTTATAAACGTATTTAATGCATACAATTTAATACTTTTGTCTTATCTTCTTATTAATTCAATAAAACATTATTATTTTTGTGTATTCTCAAGTACGAATATCGATTCATTAAGTATTTAAGTAAATCAAGTCGAAGCGAATTTTGATGGCGGAAATATAACTAAACTGTCTTTGTTAGACCTAAAATATACTTCTGTCATTCTTATATAAGATACTCAAGTATCGTAGCCCTAATAGAAATCGTAAAACAATACAAAAGGTAACAATTAAATACACCACAAAACAATTTACGCGGCGCGCGAACGCCGAAAACAATATAATTTCACACTCGAGCACCACTTTGCGATTCCGACCGAAAAAATGGTACAGCGGGAATAATTCCCTGAATCAATAACGAGGAACCCAAGGTTCTGTACTTGGATGGGACCCAATTAGGTTCGCAACATTGCCACTGGGAATTTCAGGACATACGTAAATATACATTAAATAATTTAAGCAATATATTATTTTCAAGTAACCTAACCGTTTAAGCATTAAATGCCGATTAACATCAGTTGATTTTTTTGATTAATTTATTACTTGAGTTTCAACAAAATAGTCGATATATACGAGTTTTTAATCGACTATTTTGTCGACAACGACTAATTATGGACGACTATATAAGAATAAAACTAAAATGTAATAAAAGTATTTAAAGAATATCAAGAAACTTAAAATCAATTGTGTATTAGGACAGCATAAAATAACACACGTCGGAAATGTAATAAATACAAAAAGTTTTTTAAAATAATACGTTTACTAAATAACAATTTTATGTGTTATTTGGACAGTCCGGCGAAGACGGAGCGTTTTGGCTACCCTAGCCCCAATATGCATTATATTTTTACGATCTCTTGCCGTTTGCATGGAATATCCACAAACCGACTTTAATATGCTCCGTCTAACATCTTTATTTCGACTGCCATAACACTCATTTTTGCATGTCAGAACCTTTACAGTTACATATTGTGGTAGGCCCGTCCTAGTTTCATTTAGGCTTTGTTTTAAAATTCCTTCGCCTTTGCCAAATGTGGCGGATGGAGAACGGGGTCAAGTGAAGCCTTCTCGGTTGCTTGCCTTCCTTTATGGTGTAGAACCATGGATGTTTTGACGACATGCCAACTGTCAAATGAATTTTGCACTCAGACGAAATATAGCCTTATATTTTATTTGTGTGCGCTTTTGGACATTTGTATTATTTTTATATATATGCCGTTGTATGTTGTTTGGAATCATTGTGTTAAACTGTGCAGTTGTTTTATTTTTAATCATTATGATAAATCTTATATTCTCCCAGTTCTGTGAACAGATCTCCTGTTCAAATAAATATTGGCTTTACGCTGGACAATTGCGAGTTATTACATTTCACACACCTGTAAGATCTTATGTTTTTTAAACACCTACCCTACGCTATATATTCGTGTAGTAACTAATTCTTCTTTTGCATTTGTTATTATTAATGTCGTCATTGACCCATGTATTAAATAATTCCTAATACTTACATAATAATTTTAGTAGCCGGATAACTTTCATGTGAGGCGACCGTCTTAACCCTCGGGAGTAGCAACTCATCTGTGATTGACATAAAATAGAATCCCTATTCTATTTGAAGTACCTGACACATGTCCATGGACAAGAGTGACAACGTAACCTACGGTAACTCGCTTTCTACGCTCATAGCTCCTCACTAGGATATTCTCCTATGTCGCGGGTGCCATGGACACACAACGACGAATACACAAACACCCAGACCCAGAACAGAAAGCCAAATTCATCATTCAGACGTCTGTCTGGCCGGGAATCGAACCCGGAATCCACTGCGCGTCAGACCGGCATGGTGACCACTCCGCCACGCGGGTCGTCAAACTGCTCATTTGCCACTTTAATATTATAAAAAGTAAAAGTTAAAAATTTAAGAAATCGGAAGCGATTAAAACAGATAGATATTGTGGTCAAAACCTTGGAAAAACAACGTGAGAGGCCAAATATTTTTATGATAAATAAATTTCGTTAGTTGTTCTCACTTTTATGACTTGTTTATGGCCAAATATACAGAAAATCTAAATTATTAAATAGAACAAATATAAAAGATGTGATGGCTTCTGCGTTATACAAATATTATCACAACTAAAACCATTAATGGATTCAGAATAGTACTAGTGGCTCATACAACCTACCATACATACTACCATCCTTTTAACGTATATCAGAAGTATACATTAGGAACGGCGCAGTCAAAGAAAAGAACAAAGAAAAGAAAAAGAAAAACATTATTAGTAGAAGGTCCCACGGAGGAGCAATATTATTCGTGGGCCGGCGGCCGCCAAAACCAATATGGCCCGTAATCCCTGCACACATAATGTATTTTTGTTCCTCGATTTTTCACTCCGATAGACAGAAGCAGGCCCGCAAATAAACGTTTTTGTTTTACCAAAACTATCTGTGTAAACAGACGCGATGTTGGGCAAACAGGATTATTTATTTACGGAGCAGAAATGCGGTTTGACTGAATGTCGTCAGATTTCCATTAACAAAGCTGAGGTTGTTATCGCTGTGCTGGCTCCTGTCTCTTTGATGTTTCTGTTTAACGGAACTTTTACTTAGAATGTTTTTACAGTTACATTTGCTTATCGGGGAATCGTTAAGTGAATGGAGCAAGTGCTCGTATAAGTATATCCATCTAGACATTTACAATCTAGTTCAAATAGAATTGGGCTAAGTTGCTGACAGGCAAACATAAGAATAACACTGATAGTACAATAGCCGGACGACGTAGGTTTTTACAATATTTTAATTGTTTTTATTATAAGGGACTGTTTAACCTTTAAGCAACACTTATAAGACAAAATTACATCACGTGTCCAGTAGGTAACTGGTTTCACCAACTTTATAACCACTGCAGTTCGACCTAGACCACCGCCACACCGAATTTTAGTGTGAAGCAGTTCTTGCTTTTCGGTGCAAGTGTGTGGTAACTTGCTCACGCATATGAGGCGACCATCTTAGTTCTCGGGAGTAGTAACGCATCTGTGTTCGATTTCATATAGAACCTCTGTTCTATATAAAGTTGCTTATAGATGTCTATATGCGACAGTCACTACTTACCATAAAGTAGACGGCAAAAAAAAATACACAGTACCTATAGTTTGGGGCTAAATTCCAGTTTACTTTAGCACGACACGAAGCGTTTGGCCAAACTTAATTACACCCAGTTGACGGTGGAGCGTCGCTTGACGTCACGACGTATTCCACTGAGAATATCCCTTTGTGCTTAAGATATCTGAAACTTTGTTTTACTGCTCCATATGGCTTGCAAATAAAACCAGAGTGAAATGTAGGCAATTCTGTCTCTTGAGATACGCGTATTAGAAAGGACTTTAAATTATATGTTTTACATTAAATTCTAAATATGGTATTACAATTTTGACATTGCTATAAAATTTACATTAGTAGTAGTATATAAGCCAAAGCTTATATTCAGTTATGGGAACGATCTTTGGTCAAAGCCGAAGCTAAAGTTGAAGGTTCAAAAACCTAGAGAAACTTGGTATCAAATTTGCTAAAAGTGAAAATTTTAACGTTGATCGCATGTAAACGACTTCTAGAACTGATAATAATTACTTTGCAGCGTATCACAGATGATAACATTTAAGATAATATGAATTCCAAACATAACTGAACACCTGCATTCACACAGGAATGTGCCTTTACACTGTGCTTCAACATCTTCATCGCGGAGTCGTTCATTAGTTAAATTTCCTTCAATTTTGGCTCTTGCTAGAAATCTTTGGCTTTGGCAAAGGTTTTGCCAAAACGGTTTTTTTTGCCGCTGGTGGCCAAAACCGAAGCTTCGGTCGGACACTAATAAAATTAATACTCTTATGTAGATCCCACTAAAATCAGCGCAGTTATCTGTGCACTTCTACAAAAAATTTTTAAAAAATTTTTTTTTTTTAGAGAACTCTCAGGTGTTCAGGTTTCCTCAAGATGTTTTCCATCACCGTAAAGCAGTGATAACTTATTTCTAACACGCACATAATTTTAGAAAAATCAGTGGTGCGTGGCCTGGGATTCGATCCTCGGACTTGCGATTGATAGGCCGAGTTTCAACCATTAGGCTATCACTGCTCTACAGCTAAAACAATACAATATATATTTTAATTATAATAATTATATTTATTATTGATTATTTTCTTTTTTGTTCTCTAATGTCTTATATATTATGTTCGCTTGCGCTTTTAGTTATGGTTGTTATGTATCTTGTGTCATACTTGTACCTACTGTTTTTACTAGTATGGAATGTACTTAGTAGTACAGGGTTTGTAGTTTGAGAAAAAGAACTGAGAAGAAAGTTTACATACCTTCTTTTTCTTTTTTAACTTCGTATACATTCTACACGTTTCATAAATATCTCTTCGTAATTAATCAATCACTTAAATAATTAAAAGTTTAAATCCACCGACACATGCAATTATGTTTGTTCGTTGCTGTGAATTAATATTTCATTGTTATCATCGGCTTTAAAAATACTTTAAAAATCTCTGATGACCAGAAGCGACGATGATCTATTAACACCAGAAGATCGATTTCATTACATTTAAAAATATTTTTTCCGTTAAATTTAAAATATCCTTCCATTTTATTGTACCAACAATGTACATAAATGTAAATAAATCACATCCGCTGGTTACGGGCTCCCATAAATACTTCATAGTTGCTTCATCGTATTCGAATTTAACGATCATTGCGTAAATTCTATAAACTCGAGGGTAGCTGCGGCCGGTTTACGAGTATACGTAATTTTACGACTATTAGTTAAAGTTTATACATATTAGTGTTACTGAGATAGTATTCATTGCCTACAATGTAGTATGGTTACAAAGTTACATATTAATTTATTAGTTATCTGTTCTGTCAACCCTTTCTACCGCAATGATACGAGTAAACATTAGTTCAACTTTGTTACTGCAATACAAAATGTTTAAAGCTCTGTGATACTGGTGTATTTTAGCAATTTGTCAGATTATTTATCAGGTCATTTAGTAAAGTTGTGCTTTTTTAATTTAGAGACACATTAAGCAATTGGTTCCGATTGTTATCATTGGATATCTGTAGTTAAATGGCGTAGTTAGTTAATTCTAATTCAAAGCCGATTAGTCAGTGACTCTATCTTTTTTATTGGAGTGTCAAACTAGCAAAATTTACTATCGTTTATACAAGTTGACGCTAACATTAAACATGATTACAACTTTGGTATGTACTCGAAAGAAAAAACGGCGGTCACACGATGTTTTGCCAACGAACGAACTATCAAAGAATCTGGAGGTACAAATCAAAATAAAGCTGTTTAGCTTTATTTTGATTTGTACAAAAACACTTTTTTGAGGTTCCAACTTAGTCCTCAGGGATAACAACTCATCTGAGTTGATCCTCGGTGTTCACGGGAGCCAGTGGTCACTTATGTTCAGGTGGACTGCCACCTGTTTAATTGTTTATACGAAAAAAGGTAGCCAGCTAAACTAGCATACTATCGACTTGTCAAGTATCTATCCACCTGGTAAATGAGTACCATGGGCTTTTGCAGTCACCTCTAAATAACATTAGGAATACATTTATATTCACGAAAATATACTCAGATTTTCTTATAAATATACAGAATTTTACATGCTATTTAAAAGAACAATCGATAAATCAACAATAAGGCATCAGTAATCCCTTTGGTATTTTACCAATTCGTACCTTACCGATCGCGAAGTTACCAATTCAATCCATCGTTAGCGAACTTGTAAAACCAATTAACGTGCCTATAAATTGGTAACTTGGTGAATAAGAAAATAATTCATGCCGGTAAAGTTACATTACCACTTTACCTGCGTTATGTGTGCGACATTAATTACAATTAGGGAGGGCGAAACTCCCGAACTGTAACTCTTGGGAACTATATATTAATTAAAATCTATCGGCAAGTTTATTTCGCGTCAGTTTTGTTCTCGCCCTTAAGGCAGAGGCTCTCAAAGTTTTGGCTCTGAATACGAATTTATTGAATTAGGAAATAAATTTTCTCGTAGGAGCGCTTAAGGCTTCTTTGTGTATATGTATAAAGTTATGTAGAGTACTGGGTCACATAACAACATATAAACCCCCAAACCTAAACTAAAACATGGGCATCTATTAAAAAGCTTCATATACAACAAAGGTTCTATCAGAACTCAAACTTAGATGCAACGCTTTCGTGAGGATTTAAATTTCCTTATATTTAAGCAAGCCGACAACCACACTCTTCGAAACGATTACTTCACACTAAAAAAATAATATGGGTGAACCGTATTAGTTCTACTATCTGTCATGTCGAGGTTATAAGTAGATAAATAAATAACCATACATCCGAATTCCCAGGAGAAACACTACACTCTTGTATGTTTACATTTATTCAACGATAATTAGCTTACTATCGGCAGCTTATTTTACTCCCTGGGGCGTCCTCGGCGCTGCAAAGAGGACTCCGGGATCTCCAAAGGAACACAGCCGGAGTCCTCTGAGCGCGTTGCCTCATCGGTCTCCACTGCCACTAAGCTGATTCCAATGATTTACAGTTTAATTGTTATTGTATCAAGCTAAATGTACTAACATCTAGGGTCTATTTCAAGACAATAGATTTAACCGCTCTTCTACTAGTTACATTTATTTTCTTATTTGTATTGAGTATAGCATAAAATTCAGCTTTATTTCGGTTTGAAACATTTTTATCTTCAGTTTAATTATTGCTTTTGAGAAGAAATGCCCTCGTTTGATACCAGAGAATGATATTCGGTTCCCCAATTTATTTTCCCAACGTATTTATTGTATGTTTTCCCAACATCCAATTTATCGAATTCATTTCCCAATACAATTTTGTTAAATTGGATGACACAATTAATTGCTTGTTAAGGAGCGATTTATTTCTATATGTTCAAAGAATAATTTTAGTAAAACATTTTATTATAGTCTATTTATATTCTAATGTTAAAAAGGTTAAACTGGCCTTAGAATGAAATAGACGAAGGTCATAAAAATCCACCACGCTAATGAAACATAAGAACTCTTCATATTCGAGTGCTTGGATAATTTTATGTTACTAAGACGATATTAAATACTTAGGAATTAACAAGCCAAAACAATAAGTCTAATTATAAATGCGGGTAGTTTCCTTAGTATGGCAAACTACCCAAAATATTCATTACGATAGACATAAAATTACTTAAATCCTTTTTATTAATTTTCCGCCATTGACACAATACATTTACATTGATTAGGTCGTTCGGTCATGCTTTTTCCCCTTTAATTCAAGGCCATCATCTTCAACCCACTAATGTCACATCACTGGGAACGTATCTCATAGTTAAAAAAAATAGGACAAAGACCGCTACACTGATCACTTGTGAATAACTTGACTATACACACAATCGAAAGTATTTTTTGAATTTATTATCACATTTCTAAAGAAGAAAATAGTAAAAAGTGTAAATTGGTATTAAGATTAATACATGTCTATAGTAAGTTGAGAACCACTGTCCTAAGTCCTAGAACTTCCCTTCCTGAAAGGACGGATTACACGCAGTTTTATTAAGACTTTTTGTTAGAGAGGCTTAACGTAGTATTACTGAGGTTTAGCGAATTCTGTAAAAGGTATAGCCGTTAGCCATTTGAAGTTTCTATAGCGGGTACAGTATAGTATACATCGATAAGACCTAATGACAACTTCATAAACTCTTTAAATGTAATGAAATGATACGAAGCGAAATAAAGTATATGTAGGTTTAGGGGTGCAGAATTGCTGACAATTTACTTTACGAATATCTGAACGTAATTTCAACTAAGTCAATCGGGCAAGAAACTCACCGCCTTAACTATTAAATGGTAAATTTAATGATCAATACATTTATAAGGCAGAAATAAGTATAGTGAAATCAGTGCAAACATTTTATAGTATACCACCTTCGTTCGTCCATGCATTATAACAACATAAAACTGTATTAAAACACTTAATTAATGTATTTAAATAAATGCAGCGATTGAATACCTTTTTATTATGTGAAGCACGTCAGCTACTTTTCGGAGGTAGGGAGTACTAGAACTAGGGTAGAACTAGCTAGCTCGCTGACTTACATATCTTCGTCCTCAGGAATCGTTAAGCATATGTAATGTAGTAACGACTTATTATCATAAAGACCGATGCTCATTTGCTCTTTCAATCATATAAAAAATTAATGATGCTGAAAAATAAATTGATAATACCTCATACCTCATTAAGATTTTACCACATTTTTTCTCTAGTACAGTTATAACGTTTTACAATTTTAAATCTGAAATATTTTTTTGATGAACCAAACGATAAGACCGTCGGGTTACTTGGTGGAAAGCAGTCACCGTCGCATATAGCATATTTCCTATAACATTTGCAAAACTAAAGAATCACCAATGTATCGCTGGCTTTAAAGGACTCTTTCCGTCTACCTGGTATTCACTAGGTATTCTTACCTTTGGTTGTCTGCATGTCGCCAAGAGATCGCAAGAGTCCCTCGTAGTAGTAGCTCTACCCGAATTCATTCGGGGTGATTTTCTCCCTACCGGGCTTCCAGCACCTGACTCAATTATTAAAAAAGGAAATAACACGAGGAAATCATTCCCTTTAT
>DWLI01001106.1:0-16901 GCA_018249915.1 Cecropterus dorantes dorantes | reverse complement strand
CATCACGCGTGATCGGCATTTTTATTGCTATGTCACTGTCAGGAAAAGGTTCTTATAAAAGAAAATTCCGCGAAAAATTAAACACATCATCAAAACCTAATGACGTTTGATATAACTGTCACTCTTACTTAGAATTCAAAATTTATAGTTAATACAGGACAAAGACTGCCGGGTCAGCTAGTAATAAAATATACAAAAAACATATCTAAATGCAGGAGAAATAATCCAAGATGAAACAATTATTAAAAACGGAAAAAAACATTAATACGAAGCCAAAGGAAGTGGCTTAGCATTTTGCTGGCCAAATACGTGGGTTCCGCACTGTTTTTCAGCCACTCCTAACTCCCCTGGATATTGTGCGGGAGGTGGTCGTAATCTCACCTATCCCAGCCGAACACGAAAATCAAAAACAAGAAAAGAAAAAATAATAATAACGTATCCGCAACTATATTAAATTTGTTTCACGTCTACATTCTACATTCCTGTGTACGTTACTACTGTTTTGTAGGTACGTACCTACGTAGAAGAATCTCTAAACTTTCGTGCATTACAATCTAATTATATCTAACAATTCCGTGAATTTCTCATCTTGTTATCTACTGTACTTTATAATACCTATTTATATTTGTGGCGATCTTCAACAACGGATTCTTGTACGTTAAGTCTTGGATTTTCTTTTTTTTTGGACTTAGTAATCCTTTTACGTCAATGTTTATAGCGTTAAGTGTTTAGTTTCGAGACAACTCTATATAAAATTTAAACTTGTTTCGCCATCATTCACATAAGCATGTCAACTTATTTAAGATATTCATTATGACTAGGAAATCCTGTATATTTTTTGCACCCATTTGCAGAACCATCGATGTGAGTTATGTGTTGTCAATCTGTCAAAAAGTATTAGTAAGATTTGTACGTATTTATTATCAAATTCAAATCGTATCATTGTAATTAAGTGTACCCATCATCGAAACGTTTATATATAACGCATTCTAGCTAAAGCCTCTCCTAATAAATGGTCTATAATCGAATAATGGCATATATCAAGAATATCTACTCAAACCTGACCAGTATTTTCAGAGACGAGAACTCTCAAACAAATAAACAAAAAACAAACTCTATATTAAACTTTTGTATAGATATGTAGATGGTACAGAAGAATGTATGTACATATGTAAACGACGCGCTGTTGGTAACAGACGCTATATGAGTAAGTAATTAATGTTAACGAAGTTAATGAACTTGACTCTACAGTAATAAGACGGACGACGTGATGACATAAGACTTCAGCGTAATAAACTGTCTTCAGCTTTGTTCATAAACAATCAGACAACTAACAGTACATGTTTACACTAGCTAATATTAAATTAGATTTCTCTGGATCATACTTCCTGGCTGGACGAATCTTGTTTAAATTATTTCATTTTCTAACGTCAGAAATATTTCATCATAATCCATTACAAATATCTGGATCCAATTTAGATATATCAAGGAAACTTCTCGCCACGCCATAAACTTTGGGCTATTAACTCAGAAATAGCTGTAGAACTTGCTAACTCGTTAGATTATAAATCATTTACTAAAATACTAAGAAGCGTGGACTACAAGTATATATTTTATATTACTGAAGTAGTGTAGTCCGTCTAAATAAGTGATACTGCATCCGATGAACACCTATGACAAATTCTGAATATCTTAGCTACTTTAATCACAAAAGAGTTGTTACATATGAAGATTGATAACGCCTAATATTTGTCAATGTATTGTATCGCACCCTTTAAAAAAATAATACTGGGAGTACTGCTACAATACGGTAAATACTTTGTCGCGATATTGTATCGCCGTCAGACTTCCAACCTCTTTATTAGCTCTTGCAATATACAATGTTTCTAAATACTAAGTTAAATCTTTACGGGTTATTCAAGGTTTGAAATATTATTAGCGTTAAAAAAAATAACTTAGAAAATTGCGATATTTTCTCTTTTCAATATTAGAAATGTCTTTTTTAACACTTTCTTTCAGTGTGTTTATTCGTATCTTTACGTGTTTGTTTATACTTAATCCTGCAAAAAATAATGTTGTTTGGTTCACTGCATTTGTGATTCTTCACTACAAACAATTTCAATGATATTTCCAAACATAGCGCTTCACCAGCGGATGTAAGTTTTGTTCGTGTTGTGTTGATGTTGCGAGAATTGCTGTCTTTATGCGAAATTGGAAGCGTGCCCTTTGCTGCAACAAAGCTGCTGGCATGTCTGATTCACCGCATTTCTTAGAAATGGAAGAGAGACAGCTTCCGCGGCAGTACGTAAATACCGGCAGCCTTGGAATATCTGGAATTGGAATTCAAAATGTTCAAAATATTATTTGGGATTCCTATTGCTTCCCTGTTTGAAACAGGATATGGGATAATAACTTAGAGCAACGATTCATAATAACGACAATATATTGACAAACTATGATACTCTGATACATAATTAATCTTTAAGTGCCTAAACTTGCTCCTCTTTCTAACGGCAGGTAGCGACATTTATGATTTGAACATATTATAAACCTTTACTACATCCGCCCGTCAACTCATTATGGTCTCTGCTGGGCACGGGTCTTCTCTCAGATTGAGAGTTTCAGGCCATAGTCCACCGTACTGCCAAGTGCGAATTGGTAGTCTTCACACACCATTGAGAACTTTTTTTAGAGAACTCTTAGGTGTGTAGGTTTCCTCACAATATTTTCCTTCACCGTAAAGCAGTGATAATTAACTTCTAATACGCACATAATTTCTTTCTATATCACTTTATACTAAAAATACTAAAATATATTACAAATTATCGAATGATTTATTGTGTTAAATAAATTTAAGCCTTCAAAACCAATACACTAAATCTTATATCTGTAGCGTAATTGAAGGTTTGACGTGTGCCAAAACCATTAATCACTAACACTTCTTAACGCCAAATGAATGATTGAATCATTTTTAAAGATATCATAAACGTAATGTGTATTTTAATGTATTCGTATTTGAAAATTGATACACTATTTATACTCGTACCATTAAAATTTTTGATAATGGCGGGTAGTTAAAGCTCTATCCTTAGTCCGTGTTTATTAGGTACTCTTAAAACAATCATTGTTTACGTTTTTATACATTGCATGTTTACGTTTTAATTCGCAAATACCTTGCAATGTACTTTAAAATGAGAGAAAACACAAACAATGATTGTTTCGGGGAAACATCATAAATTCGTACTAAGAGCACTGAATACACATCTGCATTACATATTGCTGCACAAAATAGCAATCATAGCTAAATGTTCACACTTCAACTGCCATGCTTAGTTTTGGCAGCAGCAATGTTTCAATGTATTCTAATTTAATACATGTTATAAGGCAAACTTAGTACTTGTAGTACATAGTTGGAATCGAGTAGTAACTACTGTTTTCTCCAATAAATCATTAAACAGTAAATTGTCAATAAATGCTTCTCATCTTAACATATCTTCATGGGCACTGCGCCCGTAAAATGCTCATGAATTAAGTTAACAATGGAATGTGAATGGAACTCAAAAATACCAGAATACCAAACCGAATTAGGATCTCATTCCAAGAGACTAAGACGGCTCCTACTGGCGCGCGAGGCATTCCGCTCGTTCCGCGCCGTCGCATTCATTCTCGCTCAATGTAAAAAGTAGAAAAGTTTATTTATTTTACGTTTGCTCACTTGACAAACGAAGGTTGACAAACGGGGTTTGCCAAGTGATCTTAACGTGTCATTAAAGCTTGAGATCTGAAATATAACTGAATTTCTAGTAAAAGTCCATACGCTTGTTGTGTTTCTTCTGATTTGTCCACCACTTATGGTGAACATTTACTTTGATTAAGGAATACGTCCCTTTTATACGATATTTTCATCCATTAGTATTTAAGAGTTTCTCTTCTGGAAACAGACCTTCTCTAAGAGGGGTTTTTGCTAATAGATATCATCTGGTATGCCTATTAGTGACTGGACTATAGTGGGTGTTAATGCTACACAGGAAGGCTGCAGCCCTTTTTCCTGGATTTTATCGTTTTGTCGCCTAGGACAGTCACGCTTTTCAATACCAACGCCACACGGAAATTGTCTGTATCAGTGTGTCTATCCACCACAATATTTAAAAGAATAATAATATCACCAATACCATCGTAAAGCAGTGAAATTTCCACCCTCACACCAGTTCACTGAATTAAATAGGCTCAAGATCAAGAATACATTTACGATTATCAGAATTAGTAAGTAAAATTATGAGCATTTACAAGAGTAGTACATTTAAAGCTTCCAAGGTCAGTGGCGCAAAAGTTTTTACATCGTGTTTTATTGATGCCCGCCCACAATCTTTCTTCAGCGCAGAAACAAAATGTATGTTTCAGTATTACATTTTATGTAGAAAAGAACGATATAAAATTTAGAAAGCGGTTTTAGGTGGGTAGTAGACAATCACGTCTTGCTTGCATAAGAAAACTTGCTTTTTAGATTACCTTAGGTTTTACAATGTCCATGGCAACTTCTGTAAATTTCAACATGTGTCTAAGTAATTGACATGAAAAAGTCCTTTCGTTTAAGACTACCCTTGTTCTTACGTCAGTATTTACTTTCTGAGCCAGAAAAATTACAAAAAGTGTAGATTAACCGTTAATCGCACGCCCGCGAGCATAATAAAGTCTAAACGGAATTAATTAATCTTTTAAAGAGTTTTATTTAAATGTGCATGTCTTTTATCGCATTCGCTAAATGCGGCTTGGCAACGTGAGTCGTGCATCAAACAGTGTGCAAGTGTGGCAAAGTGTGACTGAATGTTCCACGATTATCTTCTCAAGTTAACGGAGCTATTTCAATATTACTTTGTGTAATTAAAATAATGCGTATGCACTTTGATTTATATTATTCTTTCGACTATATTCGTTGCATTTAATTGTATAAATTGGATTCCTCAAAAGAAGCAAATTCTTATTTAAAGTACGAAAAATGTGTCACTAATTTAACATCGCTCTATTTTTTACGAGAAAAAGGAGACGATGACATATTATTAATAGAAAGCGGTTTCTTCTTACGTCTATATATGAAACGAACTAGTTAAATGCTCACGGTTCACTCGTCAGGCGATACTTACGTCAAAAATAAAACTGGTCTGTCAGTCTGAAGGGCGGCCTCGGCACGCCGCTACAAGGTCTTTTCCACTACGATCTCTAATAATAAACATGCAGATATTATACATCTGTCAGCGATGACCATGCGGAATATACTTCACATAATATTGTTAAGTGACCATTCACTATAGGATAGTACGGTACAATTTGCAAGAAAAATGGCAACGCTATATTTCGAGACGGCGGCGGCTGGCTAGCAATAAATTAAGCTTTAATGTCATTACGTAATTGTTATTCGTACGCATTGTTTAAAAAATTCACACTAGCTTTTATTTTTCGATTTTCGAGTGATCTATATACATTATTAGAGGCACCCATGTATATATTTGAATAGTAATACCGCACACTATTGATCATTAAATTTAAAAAAAATCAGCATAATCTAACGCAACCCTTATATATCATATTGGAGGAAAGAAATAATGCTTAAATTATTTCTTTCCTCCAATATGATTTTATCATGTATTGATTCAAACTTGTATTATTTAAAAATAATTATTTGAAATTTTAAGAATATTTATTAAGAAAAGACTTAACAGATTATTCATATAATTCATTTAATCTACTTTAAGTAAGTTTTAAACTCCTTTAAACATTTTATGCTCATTGTCAGAGGTCTAATACTTAGTCAACGATCTTGTGCAACAACAAGGTTTGTGCTAAAAAAAATCCATGAATGATGGCTGCGTCCGCCAACACTCGAAATGCTACTCGTATTGCTACCGGCTGCATATGTCTTAATTTATGTAGTGCCACTCAACAAAAATGCGCTCTATTAATATCTTTAGCTCGTGCGATGCAGTAGTTTGCGAGTTTAGGGATTCGAAACAAATATTATCCTTCATACAAATATACAAATGTAGCGAATTATGAAAGTATGAATTATTGGGTCGAGGTATTATGTTTTACAGTTTGAAATATCGATTTCTTAAGTACATTAAATATAAACGATGTTTGTATGTTTGTCTTCTATGGGTTCCGAAACAATTGATCCGACATTTTAATTGAACCTTGGTAGGGTGCATCATGGCGACGCCCGCAAGGTTTTCTTATCCAAAATCTGTATTATTGTCTGATAAAATTAATTACAAGTAAACAAAAGATTATTTATTAGTTTGCTTTTTTTCTTTATATTTTACGTGATATTGCAATTAATGTTGAGTACAAGTAGTCTATAAGTAAAGGAAGCTCTGTATTAAATGCAGTTAAGCGATTAATATTTAAATATACGTTTTGTTGTGCAGGAAACAGTGCAGAGCAGCGGTGGTAAGGTGACCAGCAGCCGCCGTGTCGAGGAGTTGGACATCGAGCAGTGCTGGGACGAGCGCGTGCTGCGGAAACTCGTGAGTCACTTTATGATTTGGTCTTAATTTTTGGCATCAAATAGAGCATGGTAGCGGTTTCCTATGAGGATAACGCCGATAGTTGGCCATTTTAGGTCAATCAAGAACTGTGCGTACGCCAGTGTCCTGTAGTGTGCAATAACCACTTAATGAAAAATACTGTTTGTAAATGAAATCTGAATGTGAAATTATTGCAAACAGATCGTACTTACCCGTTAGGAAACAGAATGGCTTTGCAATGTTGTACTCAAATTCTAAGAAAAAAATACATTTCGACTGCCTTCATAAGAAGGAACTTGGAATAAGATACTCCTAAAGTACAGACAAACGTAGCTTTTCCACGTCATTTAAAATCGAACTTACCGTTTAGTTTACGGTCACAAAATACTCCTTTCTTGGGGTATTATACTCCTCTCTTGGAGTCTCTAAAACTTTCATACGAAACAACATTATCATAATTTTAATACTATTTGCGTAACATTAGCAGCGACAACTTATCTCATACGAAATGTTAATTGTAACGTAGCATTGAAAGTCAGCTATTAATTTCACATATTTCACAACATTGAACATGATTCATCAAAACGCGTAATCCCAGTTGCGCGCCGTCACGGAAGCTTCACGAGTGTCAAAGAAAGCTGTGTTAAGGCCACAACACTCTCACTTTCGGCGGAACTGTAAACATAACACGCCAGTCATGGCCTTACCGGCCACTTGTGACATGAGTACCTACATGATTTGGAGAGGTCAATACATTCGTTTAATGTATTTGTCTAAACGATATTTTTCTACGTGTTTTGTGTAGGTTGTTTTGTTGCAATTCAGACTGGTATTATCAAGAGCTAATGGACATCTCAATAGATATTTATTTTGTACGATTGTAAGTACGTTTAATTTTCAAAAGAAGATAGTGAATTTTACTTTGCCATTAAAGTTAACCATATATATATTGATCAATAACAAAATTTAGACCCAGGTAGAGTCGAAACGAACATTAGTGAAAAATACAGAAAAGCTGAATTGAATTCATAGGTAAAACTATGATAACATAAGTAAAAAGAAATTGTTAAGTGAGCACTTTATCTAGTTAGTGAATTTATATAGTTAAGTCAATTGTAAAAATATAGAGACGTACAAAAGTGACAAGATTTCTAAAACACTACGAGATAAATGTGATGTGATATCTCCAGTAGTGAACAAACTCGTTATACTCGTATGTGGTGGCGTCCTGATGCTGCATGTAAGCCGGACGGTGGTTGTCTCTACCGGCCGTATGTTGGAAAGTACTTGTATGCATTAACACGACAGGGTAATATACATAAATCGCATCGATTTGTCTACCTGTAATTTTATAAATAAAGAAATGTAAACTGTATACTTAATAGCTACATTGTCGATTACGTTTCATCAAACGATTTTTCAGAAAATACAACTTGCTATTTTCTACCTCAAAAATATAAACATACATCTAATCGTCCGATCAATAAATCGATTAATATGTCCAATTCCTCAGAACATAGAATTGTAAATGTTATGTGCAAATTAAAATAATTATCATTAAACAAAACGATTACCTCGAAAATATGCGCGGAAACAAACATGCCTGAGGGCACTTCGCAAGATGCTGAAACGTAGATATCGTCTATGAATCTTGCTATAAATTTCTCTGTCTTCAAAACATGTACCTCATCATGGCCCAAAAATAATCACATAAAGAACACAACGGGCAATACACGCAGTAAAGCCTGGTGTACAAAAAGAGTCTCGTACGTCCTCGATGCGTAGAACCTGTCGCGCGACAAATCTCACCGACTTGTCCCAGGTACAAGCGGGTGTAAAACAGCCATATAAGTACTCACATAACATCCCATTCGGAATGTTATGTGCATACCCAATTTTGAAAATTCATTTTATAATGAGACCGTATGCAAAACTTAGAAAAACCTTAAATTGTTCCATAGGCTGCGGTCATATACGAAAAATATGATTTATAAACAACCAACAGCCTTTTAGGTCCACTGCTGAAAATAGCCTTTCACTAGTGGGACATTTTTCCAAGTCGCTGCACCTAGATTGCCTGTTAATAGCCGCAGTGGATGTATGTGCATATATGTTATACGGGAAAATGCTTCTATCTTCTGGATTTTGTATGCTTGTCGCGTTTTACGACATCCATGGGAAGGGAAGGTGTGATTTTATTCAAGACCGACACATCACGATATAACTAGTCAATTCATCAACATAACTAGTCAAAATCTTGTATCTTGTCCAACGTGGGAAGCAAGAGTCGGCGTGAGAAGCGGGCTTAGGGCCAGCGCTCCTGTCCATCTCATCCCGAGAATAAATCGTGACACTCACAGTTGGCGTCAAATACTAATACCCTGAATAAATCTACGGACATGTGAAAATTATATGATACAATAAAACGTAACTGCTTATTATTATAACCGGACAAAATGTTACAGCATAACCATAACAAATTAGTATTTTTTGGAACATATCTCCATATGTATGTATATTTCCTAAACATGTGTCTTAATAAAATAATTTCTCAATTAACTTAGTAATTATACGAATTAAGATACAATTGCGACTTGTCAACGACCCCCGCTGTTTGAAATGACCACTAATTAAACGATTTATGAAAACGCCGAGCGTTCATTACTGCTATCGTAGAAAGTTAGTGAATGCATTCTTTATTATTTTTTGAGATGAAATGCTGAATAATGTTTGCGTGCTGACCATTACACCTATACATGTAAAATACCAAAGCGGAGACCATTAGTTCCGGATTCCGGTTCCAACCGCTTCCGGTGGGCTGGACAATGGGATTAGCAATGTACACCGAAACCACGCAAATGTCTCTCTGTATCACGAATAGTATTAAATTCGACGTTTGCGGTAACTGCACTTTTACGAATGCTTTCTACAATATGCAAATATGTTCCGTTTCGCATCCATTTAAAGCTTAATATTGCACGTGGTTTGTATTAACACTTGCTTGGAGAGGGTATTATAAATAAATGTCTTGTGTCGAACTTTTCAATGGTCGTAGTAGGCACAAGTGAACGCACAGTCAAATCGTTAACAGACTTTCCTAATCATAAAATAATTAAAGACATGCCTGAAGCCGTGATCGTAAGTTTATATATTAAAGTGACGATTCCTTAAAATGAATACACTATGAATTTCATTTCTTTTTGTTAAGGTAGCTAATAAATAGAAACGCTTATGTGGTTATTAAAAAATATATGTTTGTATAGTTACAGAAAATAACATAAAAAGGACGTGATCGACTTAAATATTTGTAGGAATGTATGTAATTCAAAAATATTGACATTCCAGTTGGACGAGTGTACCGATTACGAGCAACGTCGTCGGCTGCGCGCGCGCATCCGCACACTAATGGCTGAACAAGAAGGTGGGCTACTCTCAGTTATATATAAATATATATGTATTAATGAATGAAAAAATAGAAATACTACACGTTCGATTGTTATGTGACTATAAGGGAATATAATAAAACGTTTCAGCGTGCGCGAGCGCGGTGACGGACGCGCTGGCGGCGGCCGGCGAGGGCGGCGAGGCGGACGATGCGGCGGCCGGCGAACGCGGTGAGTCTCTTCTCCTCCCGCTGCTCCAGGGCCTGCTGCACGGCGGCGGCGAGCGCCTGCTGGCCGGGCTGGGCGCCGCCTCGCACGACGTGGTGGCCGACGTGCGTCGCTCGCTCGCGCGCCTGCGCCAGGCGCTGGCGCCGCCCACCGCGCACCCGCAGGCGCGCGCGCTTCTCACGCTGGCCGACCGCCTGGAAGACGCGCTCGACGCCGCCGACCGTCTCGACGGCTGCAAGAGGAAACCGCGCCGCCGGAGCCGTGCAGCCCGCCACACAGTTGGAGTCACTCACGAGGAGCTCGAGGAGGCGCGCCGACTGGTAGATAGAGATCAATTAGCTTTAGGCGCCGAACCCGTCGAGTCGCTTCGACCTTTGGCGCCATCATCCGGCTCGGCCTCCAACACGTCGACGGTACCTAGCGCGGAGGAGCCGTCGACTCCGGAGAGAAAAGACAGTATTGACGAGCAGGTCAGCTTCCACGACGCGGTAGCAGTGCGACAGAAGCCTAAGCCCGTCGCCCATTCGGTCAGCTACGAAGTCACTCCACAGGTAAATAGGGACGCGCGCGTTGTGGAGCGACGGGCACCGGCACCCAAAAAGCCCGACTTCTTTAGACATTCGATCGCCGACGCGTCCCCGCCAGAACCTACCCGTTGCGCGACAGAACGCTGGCACTCTGAATCGAGACGTGGAATCGCTGCAATAGCGAATAAATTTGATGCAAAGATAGAGCAGGAAGCACCGATAAAACGTGCTCCCGTAAGCCGACCCACTCTTACGCAACAAAATAAACAAGCCTGCGAAGAGGCCAAGCGGTCACTTTATAGACCGCCGCCCCCGACTTACAATTTTGCGGCACCGCCTCCAGCAGAAGAAACATCTAAACCACTAAGTAGATTTAGCGCTAATAAACGCGCGCGCATGAAACGAGCGAACACAATAGATTTTGGTCGGTCTCTTGGTACGTATAGAATGGATAGTGATGAAACAGACGAAGAAGCCCGACGTGGCCCTGTAGTGCCTGAATTTAAACCGCAGACTGAAAATGATAGAAAATTTTTAGCTTTCATGCAAAAGAATGAAAATAATAGTCGTAGCCCAGCTAATAACGTGCAGGCCAATTGGAGCAACAGATTCGGCAACATCAAAAATGCTTTTGAAAATCGTGAACGTGATGAACATAGCAGATCATCCAGCGCATCTTCCGCAAAACGTTTTTGGCAAATGTCAGATGATAATCCTGCGGCAGCACGTCCACGAAAGTTATTGGCTGATAATTCCCCGGAAGTTGTAAAACCACCATGGGTATCTCAACGAAGGGAATCATTGCGATCTCAAGTTTTACCAGCACAACTGCCAGTCAGACAGCTCCCAAAACCAGCAGGACCTCCAGCAGTGAACCAGTTGCCTCCACCACCAGCAGTACCACCGCCGATTAATCATCAACAGTCTAATATCGTACCACCAATTACAAATAACCATCAAGCAAACATGCCACCGCCCTCAAGTCACCCCCCACCTCCGAATATACCACAGTCGCCAACAAAACCGGTTATAGTCAAACCTTTCGTGGCCAAACCGATCCCCGTCAATCAATTCTCTCACGCTCCGATGTCGGCATTTAAACCGCCAAAAAAGATTATGTCTCCTACTTCGGCCCCCATAAATATTTGGAGTCCTCCTTCTACTAGTAACCCTATTTCTCCTACAACAGAAAATCCGCTGATATTCCCATTGGCACCTAAATCTTTCGTTCCGAGCCCTCCTGTCCAGAGCGTGCCGTGGGCATCGGATAGCGATAAGTTAAAAAAATCTGTCGGAACGACGGCATCCAAGTTTGAAAACGATAACATTGAACCTCAAGCGGCACCACTTCCAAAGATGTATAATTATCATCCACCCACGCCGCCGACTCACGCGCCCGCGTTAGTTCAGAACTATCCTATCAAAGCCATACCTAACCAGAAGGACCTGGCGGCTCCGGAACTCGTGATGAAAATCGATGATTCTAAAACGCTCCGCAGTCCCGAACCGTTCCCACCCAAGGTGGACGCTCAAAGATTACAGATTGAATATTACGAAAAACAAATTAGAGAGAAAAACCGTCGAGCACCGATGACGAATGGATATCACGAGATGTCTGATCGTAAGCCGCTCGCACCTCCCGCCCCGCCCACTTACACGATCGTCGATTACACGCCCGCCAACGTTACGTCCACGTTCGTACCCCTTCAACAGACTCCCGACATCGAGAAGGCGAAAGCTCACAAGGTAGACTACCTCCCGGACGTAGTCCTAAACGAGAACAACTCGTACGAGTACACGACATCACCCACGAGACACACCGCACCCGCCAGTCCCTCCAAACTGAAAATGCCAGTGTATCAGAACGGAGACGCCTCGCACGCTCCCGGCGCAGACGAGGGCGCGGCCACGGAGCACGGCAGCGTGGTGACGCGCGTCATGCGCGGGCCCGTGCGCGGCGCCGCCACCATCACGGCGGGCGTGCGCACGCGCGGCGCCGCCGACAGCCTGCGCGGCGTGCTCGACAAGGTCTCCTCGCCCAAGCGGGAACACGTCGTCCAGATGGAACGCAGGAAGCGGGAGGCCGCGAGGACCCAGGTACGGCTCGCGGCCCCGCACCCCGTCCAGAACGGCCACACCCCCCCGCACGGCCCCTCGCCGACCTACCCGATGTCCCCGGGCGGCCCGCGCAGCCCCGCGCTCGCCGCGTCCCGCGAATCCGTGTTCTCGAGCGAATCACCCGCGAGCCGCGGCTCGAGCCCCGCCGGGCCGCTGGCCCGCTCCGGCTCCTGGCATCGCCTCGCAGAGTTCGCCCCGAAGCCGGCCTCGCCCCGGAAGGTGGTCGCGCGGACCAAGTCGATGCACCTGCTGACGGTGCCCAAGCTGTTCGAGGGCGGCATCGCCCGCGAGGAGCTGCCGGAGAAGAAGCGGACCGTGGAGGCGTACTTCTCCGGGCAGGCGTCGCCGTCGCGGTCGCCGGCGGCGCTGGCGCCGGGCGGGCGGCGCGCGCCGCGGCCGCAGCCGCCGCAGTCGTTCGCGCTGGGCCGCAGCCGCACGATGCCGACGGTGGCCGAGCTGCAGTTCCTGGACGAGAGCAACGCGGACGACGCATTCGAGGACCTCGTGTCGGCGCTCTCGTAGCGCACATTCCACTAGTTAGGAGCGGGAGACGAGCGAGACGCGCGTGAGTCGTGTGTGTGTGGGCTGCCTGCCGCTTGTGTCGCGCCGCATGCCCCCGCCCCGACGTCATTCCCGTCGATGTATATACCTATGTCGTAACCTCCGATATCATCTCACCGCGCCCCGTAACCGTGTTATTTTGACTAATAGCTTCTAAGTATCATCGTGTTGTCTTGCTGTTTTCGAAGTGTTCCCTATTAGTGTTAACGTAGCCATAGTTCGCCCTCGACTCGCATCGCTATATCTTTGGTTTCGTTTACAGAGGAAGAGGAAGTGACGACCGTTACATCGAGCGTGAGGAGGAACTCATCCGAAAAAACAGTTAGCAGTAGCACTACCACCATTAAAAATTCTAAAGGTAAAGTTGCACCTTCATTGACTTTGTTACATTGTTGGTTATAAATATACAAATATAACATGTGTAATTATTGCAATATAACATGTGCGCAGTGATCGAGAGCATGACTCGGCCGGCGCCGAAGCCCGTGTCGCCGTTTGCCAAGTTCCGCCAGCTCGAGAAACAGAATTCTACTAACACCCCCAGGTGAGTTACCCCCGCGCTCACGATTGTCTCCAATACCCCGTTGCCACACACTAAACTGTTATTTACGCGTCTCAACTCCGTAGTCATGTTTATATAAACAAATAATACTTTATAAACTGATTTCTTAAAAATATTATAATATGGCGTTATATATTTTAGAAGGTATAAAAGCATTATTGTCATGCATTAGACTAAATACTCTTTTGCTTTATATTTAATTTTAATGCAACACATTTATTTATTTTGGCAGCAATGGATACCGATAAGGAATAGGTACAAACAAGTAAATATTCAAATTACAATAGTAATATCCATTTTATTTTATAACATGTATATGTATTAGTCGCTTCATCATAAAATAGAGAAGCATAAGCATCGCTTACTCTAAGTACCCACGGAGCGAGCGCGGCGTACGCGAACATTATGAATGCGCTCCGTGAGTCCTTAGTCTCCTTCATAAACATTACAACGTCCATCGTTCATCCTCAAGGAACGGCCGGCTGAAACAGTCGCTTTAACATAGTTGACTGACTTTTGAACCAGCACGTGATATTAATATGTAAATAACAAGAGTTCCCGTCCAATGCCTTTAACTAGCGCACCGCGTCGAAATAAAGGCACACGAATGTGACAGTGCACACACTAACGGACGTACCACCGCTCGCCGCGTTGAGACTAACCGTGTCGCGACTCGCGAGTGGAGACTAACCTCAGGCTCCGGTTGTAGCTCGCCCAAGACTCCGCAGAGCCCGGGCTCTCCGTCGCAGCCTTACTTCAAGTTCACCGACCCCGCGCTGCAAGCCAGCGCCGTCACTATTAAAGAGCGTTTGCTGCAGTGGTGTCGCGACAAGACCCGGGACTACGAGGTACACTTCACACACGGACCACCCGCCCCGCCGCCAACATCCCACTGCGTCCCTCGCCACCGATAGCTTTTGGAAATATGTTTCATTTGTCGGAATTTGCTTCACGCGAGTCGCACGATGAACGTATTGGGATAGTTGTAGAAAGCGGTTCCGATAGACGGATGCATGTTTTTACTGTACGCGATACATAACAATTTGGATTGGCAAGACAAGTGTAACGGTGTCAAAGTGTGGTAAAAGCGCGCATCGGCCTACCGCTGCGGGCCCGCCGCGGTCCCGCTGCGGCGGCGCTGCGGGCGGCGCGTCGCGGCGGCCCCTACACGTCACCACCACCGCCACTCTCACACGCCACGCTTCTCTTGACGCTTTTTTATGGCTGCGCTACTTCCCTGTATATATATTATTCTTTACGATATTATAAATTATATATGTCCTTCATTCTCATCGCGTGACCAAATTGTATTACTTTGGTTCTCCAAATTCACTCTTAATTATCTGACGAATCATCACCGCCATCTATATTTCGATCTAAAACGAAACTTATCGAATAATTATATGAGTCTAAAATGAAGTCCCCTAAAAGCGAAACGTGTGAATTTTTATAACATTAATAACTAACATTTTTTTATCAAATCGTCCGAGGCATGTTTTGTTACAACGTTAAGGAATATTAATACGGACTCTGAATTTTTTTTTAATGATAACAATATATAACATAGTGTCGAGGGTCGATATGTACAGTGCATGATTTTATGTGTATATAATTCAGAGACAGAAATTTTATGTACTTATTTTTTAACTGGGTGATAAAATAGGTGCAAGCATTAGCATAACATTCTCCGGGGTCCTACTCCCTGATTGATATTTACGATAGCAAACTTCTGCTGAACACCCAGAAAAAGAGAACGCTACAATAAGAGATGAGGGGAAAAACTACTCGATACATAATCACCACAATTTTCCAGTTGGTAGAATCACTGCAGTACAACCGGGGAGGTACCACCGCCACACCTATTTCTAGCGTTCAATTCTGAGGTTTCGTTGGAAGGGTGTGGTTGCCAGCTCACTTATATATGAGGCGACCATCACAGTCCTTGGAAGTAAAGCATCTGTGATCGACTTCAGGGAGAGGCCCTATTCTATATGAAGTTGCTTATAGATATCCATGGGCGGCAGTGACCACTTGCCATCAGGTGGACTGCATGCTCGTTTGCTTCTTCAATCTCATAAAAAATGATGATTATCGGTTGATGGTCACCAAATCTGTTCAGGCGATGGTTACCTAACCAACGCAGATAATGAATGCACGCCAACGTGCATACATTGAGTGAATATGATTATTATGTCCTAATTATCAGGTATTACTACAGTCTAATGATCGCAGGAACCATTTAACATCAGATGGACTGCGAGCCGTTTGCAGTTTAAGGTGTAAATTTGCTGTAAATGCTGATCTAAATACATTAGTCACTCAGTCACGCACAGTATAATAAAAACCAAATCATGCAGTCACCGTAGCATCCACAAACTAGAAACTTTAACTTAAAGAATTTCATTGTAGATCGTAGGTATGAGAATAAACACGCCAAGCACATTATTGTATTAGTTGTATATAATATTTGTGTTAAAATTTAGACATCTGAAAAGTATCAGAATCTGTAGAAGTAGATTATGTGAATAAACCACAAAGATGTTTGTATGTATACATTTTGAAAGATTTCTAGAAGGTAAGTTACAAGACATTCAAGAATGTAAATTTTCATTAAACATCGCAATACAAAAATTTCTTGTAAATTGGGTTTCTTTCAAAATTAAATAATACAAAGAATAAATTCTACATACTCAGTATTATTTTATTATGATAGGATCGAAGTATCAAATTATTTGAGCAATAAAATCACACAGTTATGTACCTGATCTAATAAGCTTTTGTAAAAATATTAGTAACGGGAAATAACATCAACAACTTAATAGCAGTTAATGTGAGATAATTAATTTATCTGTAAGACCTGGAGACCACGTCTTGACAAAAGGAGTGTAGGCCGCCCCCCGACCAAGTGGACTGATGACTTGAAAAAGACGGCGGGTAACCGCTGGATTCAGAAAGCTCAGGACCGGTCGGAGTGGCGCCGATTAGGGGAGGCCTATGTCCA
>DWLI01001105.1:0-16919 GCA_018249915.1 Cecropterus dorantes dorantes | reverse complement strand
CAAAATAATCGCTCAATATGAAAATGAGTCGGCAACCACACCCTTCCACCGACGTGCAATAATTGCTTCATGTTAGAAATAGGTCTGCCAGTGATACCTTTCCGACCGGACTACGTTAGTTTAACCATCTTGCAAACTTTAGGCTTACTTTGTAAGTAACCCTAGACGGGGTTATTTAGACCTAAGGCTGACAGTTTTCTTTTTAAAAATTAAACTGGCAAAGGAGCATGTAGTTACTTTTTAGTCTTATGACTCAAAACGTAAGACTTAGAAAACTAGTTGAGTCATAAGTCAACAAAAATAAGTCGATTCTCTTCTACTTTGTTGAGGTTGACTTAAAATATTGAAAGTGGTTGATCTTTTTGTGGTTCGATTCCGGAAACACTACTGTTTTTACCTAATAACAGCGGTGTTATGCATTGCTGTATTCTCGTCTGAAGGGTGTAGTAAGAGAGATCGGATACTTATCCGAGGCGTTCGAAAATAGTCCTCAGGGATAGTATCTGGGGCTTATCACGGGTAAGACTTGTCTTATCTGGGGTTGAATACCAATATCCGTATATAATATAGGCGGCATTGGCCACTTACCATCAGATGGACTCGCTTGTTTGCTACTTCCATATTATAAAAAATAAAAATAAAAGTCTTTTCAACACGTCTTCAAAGACTGACCTCATTTTACTTTAACGGAATCCATTCACAACAGTGCATAACGCGATTTTGACGAACCTAATTTATATTTCCATTTAATTAATATAATTATCCTTATTCATTCCATCGGTTCATAGGAATGCAAACACATTCAGTATAAGGTGATGTTGATGTAAAAATGAGGGTAGCTGCACCAGAGACCTTCAAACGTATGGCGCCCTAACCATAAACGCAACAAGGTACAAATCTTGCATAATCTGCACAAAAAAGTAAAAATTCCAGCAATCCATCGCTTAATGTTGATACAGCAAACATGTACCAATCCGCATGCATGTTTAGCGGGAAAAAAATGATAGAGCTATTGCAATAATTCAGCACATAATAATACTGCACGATAATGAATTATTCACGTTATGAAGCGCAATTTATTTCGCATGCCAGTTTATTAGATAGTTGATTGGATTCCCTCCCGAAGGTTACACCGCGAACTTTGACTCTTGTATGAAGATGCGCGTATGCGTTAAGGTAGCTGTTTGATAGCATCGCGAGGTGATTTATTTTGTACAGTAAAAGAATATGTTCGATGTTGGCGCCGCGACCGGCGATCGCGATAGACGGCCGCGTGGTGCGCCCAGTGAATGTAGATAGTAAACGACGCGGTTTCTTGAGCTATTCTTTTTATAACATTGACATAGCAAACGAATATGCAGTCCAGTTTGTGGTATGTAGCTACTGCCGCCAATGGACATTTTTAAGCAACTTCATATAGAACAGGGTTCCGCAAAGTTCCACCGAAACGCAAGTAGTTCTACACGCTAAGAATTAGACGTGGAGATGCCGGTAGCACTCCCTCCGAACTACATTGGCTTCTCCCACCTGGCACCTATGTGGTGCTATGCATGTGTATATGAATTCACAGCCAACAGTGGGTCGTACGACCAGGTTGTCAGTCGCAGCCGTGGGTGTGGTCGTCAGCATCGGAATTATACCTTAAGGAATTATAGCGGAGCTTTTAATTATGACATTGTGATTATTATTAAATAGCGCGTTCGCATTATAATACGTATCATTTAACCAACTGTGTCTGCTAAAGTTTCATTAACTGACGTTTTTCGCGTTCAACTAGTAAGCCTCAGTTCACATTTTGATCTGATCTGATATAGAACTAGTATAGTTCGATAGGGTAGAAATAGTAACTTGCATTATAGTAGAAGGATGCAAAGTGATATATAAATGAAAAAAACCATCGTAGTCCCCATAAGTGGCTACATGTCAACGAATGGCTTCAGGAATAATCTAAAATAATGGGTTCTGTATGGCGTTCTTTGTTGGTAATCATTTATTTGCCATCAGCTGAACTGCATTCTCGTTTTCTACTTCCATATAAAAAGTTAGTGGCAACTGCCGCCTATGGACATCTGTAATCAACCCCAGATATGATTAGAGTCTTACCTGAAGTTAACCACTGATGCTTTGCTACAACTGACGACTAAATTGGATCGCCTTGGATAAGTATTTTCCCTTAGCACACCCTTCAGACCAGAAAACAGTAATGCATAACACTGCTGTTATTAGGCGAAAATAAGTGTGGCGGAGGTGCTTCCGGATTCGAAACACAAAAAGTTCTATCACCTTTAAATTCTTCAATACATAAATTATTTAAATTAATATACTTAAATGATGAATTTAGACGACAAAAAGTAGAAAATAGATAGTATCGCTCCACTAAAATTGTAGAACAGTGACCTAATTTATAACAGTAATTTCAGACACATTGTTATGTGGTCTTTATTATTGCTCAACATAAGAACTATTTTTGCGTGTAATATTTAGTAAAAGGCACATTATGTCTTCAAATTTGTTAGATTATGTTGTATTAGGGCACGGACCTTCTTGTAGTAACATTGTAGGCATTTGTTAATTTTCTCATGACATCATTAAAATATTTATGCCCAAATATGTATTTAGTGTATAATATGCAGGCGATAAACATAGCTATGCTATTAAATAAACGATAAAGTATTAAACATAAATGAATATTCAAATATCTTGATGAGGACTCCAAGAATAAAAAAATATAAAAGTAACACCTATATTTTCTGTCAAAATAGTTTTTCTTGGGCTTTCTTTGTTACATAATTGGATTTAGTATGCTGCCGTAGTAAGGTAATGTAGTTACATAGACTAGGATACAGGCGAGGGCAAATAAAAATCACAGAAAATACTATTAAATCTACGTTTGTGAAATTATAAGGCACTAGCTAAAGCACTCGTGCTTAGCTACGGGACATAAAAATAGTCGCCATCTTAAAATAGCTTTCACGAAGATTCCCATTTTTTCCCGTATTAAATATAGCCTATGTTCATCAGGCATAATGTATGATTCTTATGGTTAAAGAATTTTTGAAATCGGTCCAGTAGTTTCGAAGCCTATTCAATACAAACAAACAAATAATCAAATCTTTCCTCTTTATAATATTAGAACGAGTATAGATATATTACTAATATCATAAATGCGAAAGTTTATGAGGAAGTAGGTGTGTGTGTGATTGTTATTCTTTCACGCAGAAAAATAGTCGGTTTTGACCCACAGATAGTTAATGAAGTGGATTAATACATAGGACAATCATTACAATGGTAAACGTGACCAAAGCCGCGAGAATAATCTATTCAATAACGAGGCAGAATCAGATTAAATGATGCACCAATACCGTGGAGTATTAGAGGCTACTTTCACAAGGTAGTTCTTTAGACTAAACAATACACAGAGGCTCTTAAATGTCACCTTCAATATATATCTTGCACACAATTCAAAATTAAGTACCGAAGAGAGCACGCGTGCAAAATACTCATTATAAGAGTTAATCTTCATTTATTTGCACTGCACTAGAGTCATCGCATGACATGCAACTTGAGATTCGCTCTTCCGCGTCAGATAGTAAATATTATGACATAATGCTCACTATCCTTATAGAATTTTCCTGGTGCACTAATGGAATGATGATAGATTGTCATTGTAGGTGTGGTGTTTAGATTTGATATTAGTATAAATGCATTACTTAGCTTTGAAAGGTTAGATAGCATTTGTGCCTTCACAATCACAAAGTGGGTGGTTAAACTGCTGATACATGTCAATTTAAATCAGTACACTCCGATATTTATTTGTATATTAATTTCAGTTCATCAACAGGTTAGTCTTTCGATTTAGTATTTGTTGGTAGTTTGCAAGATAGACCCTTTTTACACTCATAGCCCCGCGCTAGGATTTTCTCCTGTGTCGCAGGTGCGATGGATACACAAAGACGAATACACAAACTCCTAGATCCAAAAAATAAATCTAAATTCATCTTTCAGACGTCTGTCTGTCTGGAATCGAACCTGGAACCCAAAGACCATTAAGGTGCCCTGCCCACCGCGGGGTTCGTCTTCAAAAATAAAAAAACAATTATGGTTGGACCGGCGAGGTACCGCCGCCACACCTATTTCAAGCGTAAAACACTTCTTGCGGTTCAGTCGGCTCAGCTATATATATGAGGCGACCATCTTAGTACTCGGGAGTAGCAACGAATCTGTGATCGACTTCAGATAGAATCTAGGTACACTTGTTTATGAGGCTACTATGTTAGTACTCGGGAGTAGCAATAAATCTGCGATCAAGGGCGTAGCAAGGTACGGGCAGAGGGGGGCAGTTGCCCCCCCTAGCAGAGCGGTCAAATGAAAAAAAATTACATCTGTAAGCATTGTTACTAAAACAACGTTTAAAAAGTAATGGAAAGAAAAACATAAAATAAACATAGAATAATAAAAATAAACAAAAAAAAATAAATAATAATAAAAAACATAGCAGCCTCGTCTCGATTTCTCGATTTACGCCCTTCTCTGTGATTGACTTCAGATAGAATCTGAACTATATGAAGTTGCTTACACATGTCAATACATACATTAATGGTAACACATCTATTTCTCCCATACAAAAACAGTTAAGTGCTGCTGAGTTCCGGCTTGGAAGATGCGATAAGGTAGAGAAATTAATATTCAGGGGCAGAACTTAAGCCGACTTTATATAAAAGTCTAATATCATTTTAGGTTTATTAAAATGCCATGAGCAGCAACCACTTAGGGTAAAAAAAACGGAAACTGTTACTATGACGATGATAAAAAAAACATTGTTTTTGGATTGTGTTTTTTACTGTGAGTGTAAACGCCGCCTAGTAATAAAGATTGATCTTAAGGAAACAAAACCTAATGGCTAAATAATAACAGATTAAGTTCCAATTTTCACGTAATCGCCTAACAATGGATAAACATTATCTTCATTCGCACAAGATGGCCGCAAGCTTAGAAAAAGACAGAACTAAATTGCTAAAAGGTTGCCCAGGAATCCCAATTAGGTACTTCCGGCGGGTATAGTCCTAAAATAAAAGGGAAAGGTCACTTCGACCTAAATGAGTCATTTGAAAGCGAAGAATTGGTATTTTGAGTGTTATTTGATAATGAAATGGGTTTAAAAAATGCTGATTTGAAAAAGTCGTTTAGAAAAACACATTTGTGTCTTAAGCTTTGACGTTTTATTAATTTTATTAGATTTTAACTTTACAAGTCTATCATAGTAAAGGTTCTAAGTTTGTTGTCTGATCGGGATATGAGCCTATTGATATATATGGAGCTATATTGATCTTATTTTGTCTTACTTATTTTTACAAGGATTTTTGAAGAATGGTTGAAATTCGGCCTCTCACTCGAGAGTCCGAGGTTCGAATCTTAGGCACGCACGCACCACTGATTTTTTTAAATGATTTGCGTATTAGAAGTTAATTATCACTGCTTTACGGTGAAGGAAAACATCGTGAGAAAACCTACACACCTGAGAGTTATTTACAAAGTTCTCAAAGATGTGTGAAGTCTACCAATTCGCACTTGGCCAGCGCGGTGGACTACGGCCTGAAACTCTCACAATCTAAGAGAAGACCTGTGCCCAGCAATTGCATTAATACAATAATTATATGCATTTAATTTGACGATTCATTAAATATCCTAAATTGTTCTTGTATAATTATTATAACGAACGCAACAAACTTGTTTTGTAAATAGAATACGTAATGGAACATTATTTTAAATCTATGTTTGTGCCCATTTACTTAATCATTTTACGATGTTGACGGCGAATATCTTCTATATATCTTATTAATATTATAAAGATTGCGAAGATGTATGTATGTTTGTTACTTTTTCACGCAAGACAACTTTGCCACTTTTACACGAAATTTGCCACACACGTTATGACCTATACCAACGCATGGGATACTCATTACCATGGTAAACGTGACCGAAACAGGCGGAGCCGTGGGAATAAGGGTGTCTCCCTGACGCACAAAGCCACAGATCAACACACAGACGAAACCGCTAATCCTGAATGTTACACATAGATTTTTGTATAGTATCAGTAAACAAGAACGGAGTTTTGGGAACCTCACCTATGGTGTGGTAAAGAATTAGTTGAAAATTTGTTTGAAAATTAGCGGAAAAGAATCTAGTAAAAAATAATAAAATATTTATTTCATCGTTACTGGAAGATGTATGAGAATAGTTATGTATGAGAATGATTTTAGGTGATTAAAACGATTTTAGTTTCGAGATTCAAGATACATTAATTTTTTTTTGGAAAATTCACCCCTAATATAGAAATATAAAAATCAACCTAATCGACAAATCTTCCGATAATTATTTTTTCTATATTTATTATTGTTCTTCCCATATTTTTTGTCTTCCTTCCATTATGTTTTTTTTGTTAAAATTCACGCGTACTAGTTCGCGGGAAAAAGCTAGTATCCAATTCTATATTTGATAGCTGCTAATGGCTTGTGAAAGGAGATTACAATTTATATGTGTACAACACACTAAATCTTCCGTTCGCTGAATGTCTTAACTAACATGAAGATACGAATTACTTGGTCAACGGGAAACATTATTTTAAGATGCAATCTTGATAAGCAGGAAGATGTAATTAATATGAAATTGGATTCTTAATGATGTATGTAAAAATGAAACACACATAAATAGTCGAGTAAAATAAATAACACTTTATTAAAGATGGTTACGACTTGATTGACGACCCGCGTGGCGGAGCGGTCACCATACGGATTTCCGTTAGATTTCCGTTCTGGGTCTGGGTATTTGTGTATTCGTCTCTGTGTGTCCATGGCACCCGCGACACAGGAGAAAATCCTAGTGCGGGGCTACGAGTGTAGAAAGTGTGTGTGTGTGTGTGTGTGATGGTTCTTAAATTGTAAATTAAGCCTTTCATACATACCTTAATATGTCTAAGATGTTAGGTGTAAACAACAACACAGACATAACAGGTTTGTTTTGGTATCGACGAAATAGAGAAGGTTTGTTTTGGTATCCAGGGGGGAGACCTACTTTAACGATACTCATCCTTCCGAGGGAAAAACGTGAAGTTTCTTCTCACTAACACCCTCGGTAGTCTCACTACGCATGTATCTCCGAAATTACAAAAAAAACGTATCGGTGAGTATAGGGGACTTATATAGTAGTATAGTATACTAAAGAGTATAAGTCTGCCTTTTAACAAAAAATATTAGTCTAGTTAATTGTTGCTTAATGAATATGTATATCTATAATAGATGGATGTATAATCAACAACTCCCTAGTAATTAGGTAAACGTCTATATTTCTTTTTTGGATTCAACCATCTAATGCTACGAGCAAATGGTACTTGCCATATACTCGTATTTTAGAATCGATACTTATATTATAAAGTAGTAGAGTTTGTTTGGTTGAACGGGCTAATCTCAGGAACTACTGGTTCGAATTGAATAAATCTTTTTGTGTTGAAGAGTTAATTTATCGGTTAAGGCTATAGGCTATAGGCTATACGAGTATAACATCACGCTATATTTGTTTATTTATTTCTTTTGTAATAGCGGGTAAAGCTGCGGAGTACAGCTAGTATTATAATAAAAACAGATATAAAGTCCATCAAATACAGCAAACATACGAGTATCGATATAAACAACAAAAAAATATCAAAACCAAATATATGTTGACTTGGATTTATACTTTCACGAAAAATATGTTAATGATAGATTTAATTATGAAACCAGTTTAATTTGTTAATAAATCCTTGTCAACTATATTTAGGCCTACAATATTTCCTTATGAATTTATCCAAACAAGAATTTAAAGGTGAATAAGGTAAGGATCGGCCGACGGATAGGTTTGCCATACTTTTAAGTTTGCTAGGAAATTGCAGGCCGCGTTACAAAGTCAAAAGAATATAGAAAAGTTTGTATTATAATTTTTTTACCCCTCTACGTATTAAAGAGGGTAATTTTTCGAGCGTATGTATGTTTGTTTATATGTATGTCTATTTCTTTGGCACGCGCTACAACCCAAACGGCTTGACGGATTGTGACATATGAGATTTCATGAGAATCATCTCAGTTTGGAAAGTGACATAGGCTATATAATTTTGCGCAGGCCGTTTAATACTAATTACTAACACACATGAAAGTGCCGAGGATTGAGGAAATTGAGAGTCTGAGAACTATGCTGAATAGCCTCTTGTGTATCTCTTAGTATGTCCTAAAAAGAATATATAAGACAGGTACTTGTCACGCTATTAAAAATAATCTTGCTAATATTGTAAATGCGAATAATTGTGAGGATGTATATGTGTTTGTTAGTCTTTTACGCAAAAACTACTGGGCGGATTTCACTGAAATTTAGCACACAATTAGTTTATGCCCTGGTTTAATACATATAATACTCATTACTGTGGTAAACGCTAGTAATATAATTTTGCAGCGGTCGTGCTACCGCATTTGAACTGTGAAAAGTAATACTACCCTTACATTCTTATTTTTGTTTAGTTTTGAATAAAATCAAAGTTGAATAGGTTTCATTCTTTTTAACAGTTTAACACAGTATTAATTTTATACAATGTATTTTTATAAATCTCATTTATTATTATGAATAACATGGATAGTACTTGAACTTAAGCTGGTATTTCTATGACTATAATAATACTCGATACTATCATTATAGGTAAATAATACTATTATTAATACTACATTACTTATGCACAGAATCTAGTAATATGTAGATATATATATATATACAGAAATCTTTTTAAGGCAAACAAATACGATTGTCTAACATAATCCAGATTTTGCGTTAATTTGAGCTAAGAGGCAAAGACAACAAATTGTCAATTCGTCGTTGCTTGCGTTGCGTCGTTAGTATTTGTCGATTTGAAACAATACAAAAAAAAGCAATTATTGTATCATAGAGGTACTAACATCATCCAGGTTTTGCGTCAATTTGAAACATTGTCTGTATTTTGCGTGATTTTGGAGCAATAGGCAAAGGTAACAAATTGCGTTATCAAAGCACTAAAATCAAGCGTATTTGCGTCAATTTGTAGTAATAGGCAAATATAACAAATTATATTGTATAGACGCTCTAACTACCTCCTGGTTTTGCGTCTATTTGAAACATTTGTCTGTATTTTGCGAGCATTTGGAACAATAGGCAAGGGTAACAAATTGTATTGTAGAAGCACTAACTACCATATCTCTTATGGATCTGAAACACTAGTCCGTATTTTTAGTGAATTGAAACAATAGGCAAAGGCAACAAATTGTATTATCGAAACACTAACATCGTCCGGATTTTGCGTCAATTTGAAACAGTAGGCCTATTCGCTAGCGGATAGCCTTGTGGGACGAAAGCTTCGTAGGCCGACGGAATGTCCACGGTACTACTTTCCACTGCAACCTTGGGCTCGCGTACCGGTCACCCGAAACTTGTGCAAATGCCTACTGATTGCGCTTAGGAAATTTATCACTACAACGCTATCTAACTCAAAACTGGATATTTTGTACAACGTAGTAAGAGGTACCTAATAAACAGCTGTATTGCGATAAAAATACTGATGTTGAAAACAAAGTGGAAATAAAGATGATTTGACTTTTAATATAATCTTTGAAATCAATAAAATAATAATAAATGTGTGGTAAAAACATGCTCTATTAAGGACATTTATTGGTGAAGAAATTACTATTTATATATCTTTTATGTAAATGGGCACTTATGTATGAAACTAACTTCTCAAACGGAAATGACTCTTAATTTGACCCATATTTTATTTTTTAATACATACTATAAAAATAATAGTGTCGATAGTTGTATATTATTAGCTAGCCACTAATAAAACACTATTGCTACAAAGTAAAGACGTCAACAGCTTGTTCATTAATTGTCGAAGATATGTAATGTTATGGCGTTGTAATTCATCGGTATAATTGGTAATTTGTACGTCAGTACAAAATATTATTTATAAGTCGATAGCGAGGGTAATTTAGCCGTTGTGAATAAACATTGCGGTGTTAACATGTAATTGAAGCAATTATTGTTAAAGTGGATACCTTTAATAGCACGCGTAACAATAAAAAACGCATTAATATTTTCCCTCGAGGCTCATCCGCAGACTAAACAAGCGAGAAACAATTGATTACGTAGTGGTAACGCCTCCAACGCGTGCAAAACCGAAAAAAATGGACCACGCCAACCATGAAGAAGCTAATGAAAGAGAAAGCGATATATGGATTGCGGTGTAGAAGAAAGAAACAAAAAAACCGATGAGAATAAAGTGAAAAAGAGAGCTGTGAATGATGGAGGTAGGAAAGGGACGGATACCAAAGAGAAAGATAAGGAGAGTGAAATTGCTACGGCAACTTTCGCTGAGCTCGTTTCGGTTACGTCAGGGCTGCGCCAGCGCATGTTATGCAACGCTGTGAAGATTATAACTATTTGTATGACACTGATTTGAGTGATAGCTAGAAGTAATGATTTCTCTAATCCTCCTTTCCAGTACCACTCAACTAGATGTATCGTGTTTAAGATGAATGATAAATGCAATCAAATAAATAAATGCAATCCAGTATCGCTTGATTGAAGATAAACAATTAAAGTGAGAGTTAGATGAAGTCAGATAAAGTAAGAATATGGCCATTGTTATTGTTTTATTACTGGAATAGCTAAATTGAATTTATATAGAAACAATTATATTTTTGGTATCATTTGAATTCATCTGCTTATGCACTCTCCTTTTTCTTCAGATTCAAGTTTTATGTAATCTGAATGTTGAATTATAATATTTGAGTTACTGAGTTCCAACCGACTAGCGCAAAAGTGGATTTGTAAAGATGCAATTTTAATAAGTGGAACGGTCGAGATGTTCACAAGTTACTAAATGTTGTTACACAAACTCTGACGACAATGTTACGCGTGTCATGCTCATTTTCCAATTTGCCTAATCGCCTTTTGATGGTTGTAGTATTGTGCTGTCACTGTTTGATAACCAACGTTATACTTTTGGTACGATTACACGCCATTTCTTTCACAATGCCAAGCTTGTTGATTTCGTTTAGTTCCGGAGACATTGCTAGACTTTGGAAAGTAGAATATTGCGAGATGAGAAGTGTAAAATAGTTTTTCGATGAACAAAAGTTGAATCACAGTCTTGACTGTTTATTTTCGTCTGTATATTGCCATAAAAATATGTGATTTGAGAAAATTCGTCTGATCCAACATTGACAATTTATGAATATACCTAATATTATACGACACATGATCTAATTAAAAAATCAAAATAGCTTGCTTAAGGTTAAAGAAAAGTAAACGAAAGATTATAGTGAAAATATGCACCTCGTTAAGATATACAAGTGTGTTACAAATTATATGTAAATATTATAAATTATAGTAGTGAAAGTTATATTTTTCAACACCATCATGTTTTGAGAATATCATAAAATTTTATACAAAATATTTAATACAAATTATTTTTGTATGTAAATAGTTTATAAACCGCATTTGTATACGTACATATAAAATATCCGTATTTGTGAATAGGTGATTTTATTTTCCTTCTATTGTTCTTTCTAGTTATACAGCCTTTTTCCTTTTTATTAAAAGTGCTGCGGTTATACACAATTCATTTCCACATTCCTGTCCTCAATTAGGATCAGCCAGGAATACTGTCCTAGTTTTGTGATGTATTATATTATGCATCTCTCCTCGCTCTAATGCCGAAGCACAATACTGTTCTATTACCAACACATTCTCAGTAGATACTGTAGCGTCTTGTTCTCGTACGTGTGGTTTATGAATGCAAACGTTCACTGTTTGCATGTGTGTGTTTTGGTTTGTAATTTTTCAATTTCGATGACAATTATTTTAGCCCTACCATTATCTATTACTAGCGTATCGTTAATTTGAATAAATTTTCTTTACCTAACCATTTTATTAATGTACAGCATAGAATTGTCTTTCATGTGTTTATCCATCGCCTATGTCTGTGTACGTTGTAAGTGCATACAAGGCTCTGTCTTTACATTAACCAGTCTTTAGTGTGTGTACGTGTATTATTTGTGATTGGTTCGCATGTGTGCTAGCGCGTTCACAATGAAAGTACTCGCCGGTTGCACGGATTTGGGTCACAGCACCAACTTTGATTATAAAGATTACGAGCCCGTGTGAATCACCGCACATCTTCTAGGTCCTCTGCTGTTCAACAGATGTTGTAAGCAGAAACGACTAAGGGAGTCTGTTCAGTGTTTATGGGAACATAATCGTAATTATGTACGTGATGAATTGTATTTTAATGCGTTGATCTAAAAAGATGAACGTACTTAACTACGTGAATCTGAATCGTAAAATACGCGATTGTAAGAGTAAATAACTTACGATTTTAGTGCAATTTTTCAAATCTATTAGATACTTTGTTCATGATAAACATTTTAGAAAAATGATTGAGGATAAAAAAAATTAAGATTTTTTTTTTAGATTTTGGATATAAGTGGGAACTTCGACTTGTGCCTAATTGTTATCAATATCTTACTTGGGTTTAAATTAATTTAGAATATTAAACAACACTAGCACGTTCGGTATCAGTTATAGTCGTAGAAAACTCGGGCTAGTAATTACGTTCTAGATACTTTTCTCTGTATATCCACGTTGAAGCAATGCGACACTCCAGGCCTCGTTTGAGTGAGAAGAAACACTCAAAAAAGAAGTGATAGAGACACGTTAATAATTTCAATTGTCTATGACGATTCATCAGATAGAGGAACAGATGAATAGCAGAGTCTTAGTAATAGGGTCCTATTATTACCTTTTGGATACGGAACCCTAAAAATGTGTGTAATACATTATCTATGTGAAACCGTATTCGAACTCAAATCGTATACTATTTATATTGAACCAAGAATAACAAACGATTCAAATGTTAGTAGAATGTGTGAAGGTTGGCCCGTTCATGGTCATATTGATAACAAGGGTCTCTTATATAAGCATGTGTGATATTAAATCGTTACAATCGATTCGTTCCAATACATTTCGCTCGTGACTTTGTAAACAAAGTTTAATTAAATACTTAATTGTACAATTAAGGCCATTAGTAATGGGGAAGTTGGAGATTAATGTATTTTTCCTATTAAACGACTCATATGGTATGATGATTATTTTTATATTGTATTCATGTTATAATTCAATTATAAAATTAATAGGATTATGAGAAGTATATATAATAAATACACTGTCATATTGTAGTCACGTGATATTTTAATAATTATAGATCGTGATAATAATCGCGGTTATATAAAAACAACGTCAAAATATATTTTAAAATAACAATAATCATAAATATATAAACACCACAATCACAGCCCTTCACTATGATTCTGTATTAAAAGTGCCATTGACACGCATAAAATAAACACAAGTATACAAACATCTAACCTAGAACAGATCTCCTTTCATTTTCCATCTTTGCATGAGGTGTCTTTGATACTCGAATCCGGGATTAATAATAGTAGCAACATGAAACACGGCTCTGATTTTTCTTTAGATGCAAACGTGTCACCTGATAGAATAGTCACCGTCGCCTATGGACATTTGCAAGACCAGAAAAATCACAAATGCATCGCCGGTCTTGAGGAGAGTTCTTCTTGTACCTGTTTTGAAGGGCCCTAAGTCATAGCTCTCCGGGAATACCTTAGGAGGAAGCTCAATCGACATCTTGCACGTTGGCAGCAGGAAAGAATGCGCAAAACGTGTCGTGATATCTTTTCATAGCTGGATGAGGCCTGAAGAGTACTCTATCACACTGTTCAATCACTGAAGATGCCTATTATGAAGTCATGAGTGGTTTCTACTCACAATCCATTCACCCGCCTTTTGACATCTAATGGATATAGGCCTCCCCTCAATCGTCTTCCCATCAATCCATCCCCATCCTCAGTTCGACATGACCGTTGGTAACCGCATTGGATGTTAATTACGTTCTATCCATCTTCTGGATGGTGCCCTTTAGTCGCCTCCCACGACATCCACTGAAAGAGAGAATGGTGCTATTCATCACCGACTCTATATCGCAATACAGAAGTATCTGGTCGTAGTCATTGATGTCTACTAGAGAATTAAGTGGGGATGCCTCGAAAGGCAAGAATATCATACTCTTCAAAATTGAACGCTGGTAAATACACAGGTTTTTTAAGGCAAAAATATTTGTGTCTACAGTTCTGTTACTGCACAGTGTTGCTGACACAAAAACATTAGATAAATCTCAAACCTACAAATCTTTACGTGTATATAATAAGTGTAATTGGAACACCTTTTAAACTTCGGGATGTGTTAGTGTAGTAAATGTAAAACTATTGCACTTTAAAATATGTCTTACTTCAGTGACGCGCAGAGAACAATACAGCCAAAATAATTCCAAGTATTTACCTATATCGCAAACAAAAGTAAATAGAGCTCACGTAATATCATTATATTTTTAATACGAGGCAGATAGCATGAAGTTATGAAAATTAAGTGGAAAGGAAAGTAAACGTTGTATGTTGAAATGGACTTGCGCCAGCACGACGCTTCGTTTTGAATGAAGTTTTATATGTATAATAAAGTAGTAAAGTTGGCAGAATTTATCGTTGATACCGCCTCATCTACTTCTGCCTAATAATAGCAGTGTTATGCATTGCTGTGTTCTAGTCTACACTCTTCAGACAGGGGATGTACTTATTCTAGGCGTTCCAACTTAGTCCACAAGTTGCAACACATCTGTGGGTAACCTCAGGTAAGTTTTGATCCTATCTGGGGTTGGTTACAAATGTCCATGGGCGGCAGTGGCCACTTACAATGGTGAGCTGCATGCTCGGTTGCTACTTTCATATTATAAAAACTCTGTATCCTTCGCCTTCAGCACTGTTTATTACGCTGGTTGATGTTTTTTTCAAAATAATAAGTGTTGTGACATAGCACTCTTACGAAGCGTTAATAGATTTGTATAGATTTGTTAATAGATTTTACATACCTTCGAGAACATGAAAGGGACCTTGACCTTTAGGGCAGGTTATAAAAATAACTGCGTGGATACTAATAAGTAAGTACTAATAAAAATCATTAATGAAACTTCGAAATCATAGGATATTTGACTTCAGAACACAGTGAATCATACGGAATCTAGTACATCTGTCCTATTTAATACCAGTAATAGATAACATAATAACAGAAACCCATGCGCACGGTGTGTTTTCAACTATTGATACATCTAGGAGTAACAGTGAAACCTCTGAAGTTTTAGTAGGTCTGTCCTATTTAAGACCAGTTACAGATAACATAATAACAGAAAACACATGCTCGCGGCGAGTTTTCAACTAGTGACACATCCATTGACCCAAAACAAACCTCAGATAGATACCAAAGTCCAAAGCGCAGATGGCAATTCCATGACCACATGCGTTACGTCATTTGTGAATAGTGCGTGAAAAATACACGAAATAGGTCACAGTATCCCCTTTCACGGATGGCGTAATGTTGCGCAGACACGCTTACAGCTTTTTTTATTTAATCGAAACCTTCAAGTATGGCAACTATATTAATTTTGACACTATAATTTTATCTATACTAATATTATAAAGCAGTAGTTTGTTTGGTTGAACGGGCTTATCTCAGGAACTACTGGTTCGAATTTAAAAAATCTTTTTGTATTGAATACTCCATGTATTGAGGAAGGCTATAGGCTATATAACATCACGCTATGTTTGTTTGTTTTTTCTTATTTAGTAGCGAGTGAAACTGTGTAACAGTTTTATATATTATAGAATTGTCGTAATATATAGACTAATCCAATTGAACTGTAACTCGTTCAACAGCAATAAAAAAATACAACTATGCTAAAAATCCTGTCAAACTCTGAAAACAGAAACAAATTTATCCTACGGGAACCATATATTTTTGAAAAAAAAGTGAGAGTAGTCAATATATTATACCAAACTATAATCTGTCTCTGTGCTAATTTTACCAACAAATTTCAGCTGTTCCGGCGTGATTGAGTAACAAACTTCAATTTTTCATTTATCCTAACAATCTTTCGCCTTCATATTAGTAAAATGTCCTGAGACTTTGATTGCTTTGAGAAATGCTATAATTCATCTTGAAGTTTAAAGTAAGAAAGTTTGTGATGTAAGCTGTATAGGTCTGGTAACATTGTCATTCCAACTACGACCTACATCTTTTCCTTTAAAATACTAAGTGGGAACGCCTCATTTGTCTATATCTCACTACATTGTCCTTTGACCCTTCCTGCTATTACAAAACAGTAATATCATATTAATTACGCGTTAATGATTACAAATATATTTACCAAGAACCCTCGATTTGATACATGGGTGGGGTATTACAAAACGCGGGAGCTACTAAAGGTTATTTTATCTGTGGGTTCGAATCTTGCGCTTGCGCAACCCGGCAGGTAACGCACGTGTTCCTAGGGGCAACGTGTGTTACTTTCTATACAACCTCAAATCAAAAGTAAGCGATAGGAATATATACTACACTGCCTGGAAACAAAGTTGATAACACCGTAACGTGTACACAAGGGAATTTCAATAGGACAGTTTTTGAATTAGAAATCGGACGGGCGTAAATATAGCTACTTTTTGTGCATTCATATTTGATTGAGGGCTTTGTTGGTTTTTGGTATTTAGTTATTGGTGTAGTAAAACGCAGTACTTAAAAATGTGGAACGTTTTATATTGGTATGTCGTGTTATGTATAATCTTACTGCGTTTCAAGTACTCCTCTCATCTTATCATAACAAGTTTAAAGTAAATTTGAATACAAGATCCTGTTTCCCGGGCGAATTGGTCTCCAGATGTTAGCCATATCTCATATAGTAGATAGACTTT
>DWLI01001104.1:0-16920 GCA_018249915.1 Cecropterus dorantes dorantes | reverse complement strand
CCTACTTACAAATGTTTGTTAAAAGAAAGACTACGTACAGCTAGACTACGAAGACAATAGACTCCAAAATGTAGAGTGTAGTTCGACCGGGGGTACCACCGCCACATCTGTTTCTAGCGTGAAACAGTTCTTATACACGAGGCGACCATCTTAGTCCTCGTAGTAAAGCAACTGTGATCGATTATATATAGAACCTGTGTTATATGTAGTTGCTTACAGATATCCCTGGGCGACGGTTACCACTGACCATCAGGCACATTGCATGCTCGTTTGATATTTCAGTCTGAAAATAAATTTTCTTGTAAAGATAGATCTTACGCAAAAACAAAAACCGGAATATTTCACGTCAATTTGTCTTAAACTTTTTATTGTAATAATTTAATTGAATAATATTTATGACCCACATAACTTGCTATGAATAAGTATTCATCTTTTTAAATTACATGTTTGTGCTCTATCAGCGTTTAATCAAATGCTTTAACGGCCACTTGACAACCTTGTGCGTATAAAAAGTATTCCAGTTTAGGAGTCTATACAGTTTGCTCGTCAATATTTCCAATAAACACGGTAATCATCGTAATTGTAGCGTGCTATTTCTTACAAAGCGGCCGTTACGCGTCAAACTACTCTTTAGGGGATAGGCACACTCTCGGTGAGATTGTCCTCGCGTTATTTTTACTTTATAGAATTCATGTAATAAATATAATACTTATGTATAAATTAATCATAAATATTGACCGCTATTTAAATATATGAGCAATGGATAAGTTGGGACGTCACGTGGGCTAACATGTTGACGTGGGCTAACGTGGGCTAACATGACTGCAGTTATGTTTATATAGATATGTTGTGTGACTACTGCCGCACATTATATTATTTGTACTGAGGTTCCATCAGAATTCGGCCAAAAATACATTGATATAGGGCAAGGATACGTGGTTTTCTTTACGGACCGAGAGGAAATAATTCTCTTTACCCATATACGGGTATTATCTCCATTTAAACACAGCCGCTTATAACATTGCTGTTATCTAGAAACAGAAGAGATTGTGATTCTTCCGGATTAGATCCACGAAGAGTACTACTATATTTGGCTTAAGTATATATTGGACATACGTTTGTATTTAAGGATAAAAGCATATATGTATTAAATAAAATGAAAAGTCTTTATTTAGTACTAGTTGTGTTACGCGGTTTCACCCGTTGCTAAATAGGAAAAAACAATAAAAGCGTGATGTTATATAGCCTATAGCCTTTCTCAATAAATGGACTATTCAATACAAAAATATTTTTTAATTAGAATCAACAGTTCCTGAGATTAGCGCGTTAAACCAAACAAACACTACCGCTTTATAATTAGTACCTATAGATATAGATAAATATAGATATACGAGTATAGCTAGGCCTACGTAGACACTTACAAATTATCAGTTACAATGCTTCTTCTAACACTACCACCGGAATGAAGGCGGCAGTAGCCACATATTACACTGCATGCTTGCTACTTCCATATGAAAAATTCTTCAGTATCTTGTCTTGCATTTAATAAAAACATTTCTAAAACAAATCAACTGATACTAGAAAGCAGAAGCGGAATAAACACTTAATATAAGGCTATACTTAGCACAATATGGCCGTAAAACAAAAACTAATGATGAGATTTACGGTTGCGTGTGAGCAAGTGAAACTTACTGGGATTAACACGTTTGTAAAACTTAATAGCGTCGTAAAACAGGTAAAAACGGACACCGTTGAAATGTTATACGCAAAAAATACGCAAGCACCGACGGAAAGTGTTACTAAATTATTGTAATACTCGCCTTATTATGTTGTAAATCACTTTTTATCTATTCCTCGCACTAGTCTCGATCGACTTATTAAATCCGTAATGGATACCTACAATTTGCAACACGATTCAAATTTATTCCCTAACACATTTTTTATTAGGAATCCGTACCTAAAGGGTAAAAATTAACCATATTAATAAGATTTAGCTATCCGTCTGTCTGACTGTCTGTCACTAGGCTGTATCTCATAAACCATGATACTTAGATATTTGTAATTTTCACAAATAATGTATTTCTGAACAGAATAAAATGATTATTTAAGAGAGGCTCCCATACAACTAACGTGCTTTGTTGCTCGATACGAATAACGACAACGCAGACGCTTGAAATATTCACAGAATATTTAATTATATTAATTATTTATTATGAAAATAAATTATTGAATTCAATAAAAATAAAATATTCAATGGAATGGCACAGAACTCTATGTGCGCGAGTTCGAATCGCACTTGGCCTGTTTTTGTTAATAACAACAGTCGAATAGATTGAAGCCGATCGCAACATGAATCATTGTATTGGAAGACAGACTTCCTACACGGCCATTGTTGGCGCCCAGCTTTAGATAAAAACGATAATCGTGACACATTAAACATCTTTAACATATATAAGTAAATGCAATGATTGCATTTGTTTCTGTTTATATACGTACCTATAAATATTATCGAAACTGCAGAAATGTAAAGCCATTATATACTACACGCTTTCTTCACTCATAGCCCCGCACTTGAATTTTCTCCTGTGTTGCGGGTGCCATGGACACACAAAGACGAATATATAAACACCTAGACCCAGAGCAGAAATCTAAATTCATCATCCAGTTGTCTGTCTGGCCGGGGATCGAACCCGGAACCCACTGCGCGTCAAACCGGTATGGTGACCACGCGGGTCGTCTAATATATATACTACCACTAGGTTTAAATAATCTAATGATGTAGACATTATACTTGAACCCAAAATGAGCCCTTTAAAGCACCAATGCGTATGACATTGATCTCAAGTAGGAATCCTGTCTATTCGGGATCTCTAACAGATGACCATTTAGAGGCCACAAGATCCTCGAGCGCATATTCCAAAAGAAAAAAGTAAAGGGATTTTGCTTTTTAATATAACCTGCACTATAAATTAAAATATTTTAAAATGGAAAGTTTCGTAACATTCGAAAAATGATTACTTTAACATAATAATAGTTTCAAAACGTCTTCTAGACGTGAAAGATGGACATCATTATAAACGGACCCAATGACTCAAGACATTCGCATTCAAAGATTACAAATAGATAAGTCACCTATTTACAATATTAACCCTCGCACGCCCGAGGCTCAAAGTTTTACGACGCTGTAAACACTAGGAAGAACGTTACGCTGCGTATATCGCACTAAATTTAGTGATAAGACCACCGGCTGGCGCAGTGTTAAAGGGGCGACGGTCATCAGATACGAAACCGGTCTAAAAGACCCCAAGGGTGAAATGTCAAGGCTTTACACTCACTTGCAAAACGCTTTTTCTAAAACAATGAGGTGATAGCAAAAACGGCTTTTTGAGGAACAGTTTTTGAGCGAAAAAAGTTAAGTTCTACTCGTTTATGGTTTTTATAGTTTTTTTTTTGGTTTTTTGTTGTCCTTGTTTTATGACTGCAACCATTTTGTAATATGTATATTTTTTGTGTATGTATTTATGTATGTTGTAATATTTACGCATGTTTTGTCTTGTAACATTTCAAGATTAAGAGTACCTATAACATATTAAGTAGTAAAATATTAAGTAGATTATCATTAATAACACCTTTTGAACTTGTGGAATTTTCTAAACATTTCTAAACGTACTGAGAATTGTCAAGCCTATTTGGTTTTTTATTACAATTTTTGAATCATTTTTTAATACGCATATTTAGATTCAAATTGGACCTCAGTTCTTCGAAAAATACAAGATAGACATAGGTACTTAAATGAAAATCCAAAACAATCCATTTCTATCGTATCTTTGTCAACCTCCAAAAATGTCCAAAAAAGGTATTTTACAAAACCCCTGTCGATTTCCGTCGAAGGAGTTAGTCCTAAACATCATTACGTCCCGGCGCGCCCCAGGGACCGCCACTTTGCCGATATTTCCATCGTCCACGCTCTAAACATTCCCGGAAAACATTTGTCAGTACGACGCTAACATTCTTTAGAAAACGGATGTCACGCTTAGTTGTAAGTTATTAAAGTGTCAATTGTTTTCTTGTGTAGATTTTAACCAGTTTCTTTTGTCAGATAATAGGTTCTTCATTTCGACAAGTACACAGGTATGTGCTAGTTTAACCTAACCGAAGCAGACTCCATCAACACCACATAAATTGTTAAAGGATATGTACTAATTCATTTACACAACTTTTTAGAATGTTCAGTTATTGTATATTTACTCCTATGTATACTTAATAGTAATAAAGAATTATAACTTAAATTCAAATAAGAAATTGAATTATCCTTAACAAGCGTAGGTACACATATTGTGCTTTAATCAATTTAATTGATTTTTTTGCTAAATACTATCATTTATGCCTACTAACAAAAAGTAATATATAACATATTATGAATATATAGATACACATATTTACATTACTACAAAATTTATCTATGTTATCCCCATTATAGAGATTTTTTATCAATCAATATGAGAAATCTTGTCAATTTTACTTTAAAACAAATCACAATTCCTTGCGGGAAACAAAACAGTCCTCCAATCGAGTAACCACAGATGTCAGAATTTCTCATTTACTCGTTTTTAAACGCCCTCATTTGCTGCGGTCGCTAAGCACAAAAAGTTTTGCTCCATTTTATTTTATACGCTTTTCATTGGCCCCTTTTGTGGTTTAAGGTTGTGTGAACAAAACACCATAATTCAGTTTTAACTAAGAAAACGTACAAACATGTGGTTTAGTTAAACTCTGGTAAATTTCTTCTTGTTGAATGTAGATCTAACATAGGCTTTTATGTCGTTCGACGGCGGAAATATTGACAGATTTAAATAATCTTGTGTTCTGGTTTAAAGAGTCTTAGGCAAATCAGAGAGTTTAAGACGGAAACGTTTACATGAGAAGGTCCACCTAGAACCTCTGGAATAACATCTCTGGTAGAACACCCATAACCAGTTAATTGTGGATTTTCCTTAGCAGCATTTACTACTACTATTACTTACTTATTTATTATTACTTATTTGTTATCTATGATATTAAATTCAACAAAAAATCTGATATAACTTTTCTTTATCCATTAACATCGTCTCTTCTATCTTCCATTAATTATATTCATTCATTAACAAAACCACTGGTACAACTTTTTTGTATTCATTAGTCCAATGTCTATTCTATGTACCATGCCGTTTACCTAAAATGCAGAATCAATTACCCAGCCGAAACAAAACCTCGAGCGAAGCCTAATACGACCCCTAATGTCTAATTTGTCCAACATTTGTTCGTTGTTTGCTCTGCGGTCTGCGGTCGAGCAAAAAGTTTTGTACCATTGTTTCTCATGAGCTCTTTATTTAGATATTAACATGCGGTTTCAACCCACGTACATGTTTTATATTTTATATAATTAAATGTTTTATATAACCTTAATATTGTAATTAAGCGCTCCACCTATCTCTATTCTAACCTATTATTTAGTAGATAGAGTTTCTATGAACAAATTATGATAAATGTTTTTGATTTAAAATAAACATAACATTTAAATATGACGTATTTCAGGGGTAATCCTACTATTTTTCGAGCAGACAACTAGAGAAAGTTTTTTTTTATTTACAAACGAACGTTTAGTTAATCTGTGATTAAATAATTCTTCCATTTTTTTAACTTTTTGTGCAAATAAAGCTAGATCAGCGTTCATTCAAGTCTATAGATATGTAAGTAAGATAATAACTAAATCAATTTTGTCGTGACAAGGAAATCAACTCGATATATGACTTGCAATATATGTATTAGTGTACCAAATTCTGTACATATAGTTATTTCCCGTGTAAACATGAAAAAAAAATTAAAAAAGATAATCCCTACTAACATACTATGAATATCCCTTTTAAAATCCGCTTAGAAAAACCCATTTATTGGAAATTTCAGATACTTGTAATATAGATTTTTAAACAGAATGTTTTTAATTTAGTGTCATGCAAAAACTTATATAAATGTTTCTTATTCCGAAACAGTTAAATGCAGTGTGTCCGTCAGTTCGTACCTTTATATGTATACGAAGGCAGTGAAGGCAAGGCGGCGGTGTTTGCGTCCGTGTTTGCTGCGGGAGCAATCAGGCTGTAGGTTTATTCTATTTATCGTCCGCAAGACGCTGATTTGTGTGTACAGCCGTATTTGTTTTGCGCGTCAAGCGAAGGGGAACTTTTGAATATTTTCCTTGGAAATAGGTAATTCAATTTGAAATACACTAGAGATTAAATTTTCATGGCTAAAAAAATTTCGAAAACTAGTTTTACAAAAGAGGCCCTGTGTTACAGTACTAATCATTATTAATCAAATATTAAATAAGGAACTTATTTATGTTTGAGATTTCCATCTTAAGGAAATCAAAATGTGGACTCTTTTTGGTACACTGTTAAGTAACAAGCATTTTAATTCCTTAACATAATTTTGTGTAGTTAGCACAACAATGCTCATTTTATTCATAAATTGGAACCTAATTTAATACATTGTTAATAATAATCTAGTAAAACATTTTAACACTATTTAATGAAATTGTTTCCTAAAACTCGTCAAAGCTATTTGCCTTTCATTCGTCGTCATTGATCGATGACCCAGAAATTACTTGACAGTTAAACTCATGTTATTTTTTATCAAACCTTACCATTGGCTTAACTTTAAATTTAACATGAAGTGGCGCATTTATTGCCTCAACTGTCCCGAGCTCCCTAAACACAACCCTAGCATTCCAGCGTACCGTTGGGGACGCGACATTCTTAAGATGTTGGCCGAATTTTTGCAAGACAAATAGCACTTGCTTGACCGAGATGACATATGGCGAGTTGGTCTCATACACTCGGAATTCCCAGTTTTCGGGGGAGGGACCAATGATTTATAGAGGAAACTTTCAGGTCTACTTTATGACCGCTTTTACGAGCTCTGTTTAAAGTTTCTAGAGGTTTATTGGGTTGGAGTTTCAATTTTGGGGTCATTTTGAGTATTCAGTGCAATATAAATAAAATACCTGATGTTCATTTATTTTATTAAGTTATAAAATATTTTAATTAAACTCTCATATTTCTCATAAGATATGCATATGTAGGAATAAGAACGATTATCTACATACTTCCAGAAATGAAAACAAAATATCCTCCCTATACCTACAGTAATTTTGCCACTACTACACTTCACTCAACACTACACAGCTGATATAAGCCAATCCTATAACTTTCAAACAGCTTTTTTTTGTATGGATTTTATTATATAATAGCACACGAGCATGTAGCCCACCTGATGGTACTACCGCGCATGGATATCTGTAATCATCCTTAGGTAAGATCAAAGTCTCACCTAAGGTTAGCCACAGGTGCGTTGCTATCCCTGAGGACTAAGATGGAATGCCTCGCAAAATGTCTCCCTTACCATTTACCATTACCAGACCAAAATACACCGGCGCATAACACTGCTGTTATTAGGCAGAAATAGATGAGGCGGTGGTGCTTCCGGAGTCGAACCACGAATAATTTTACCTTTAAAAACCAGTTATTATATTTTTGAACTTTTCACTAAACATAAAATAAACATGGATATAATATAATACGGAGAGGTTGCAAATGGGATAGACTTCAAGCGCCTTCCGCGAATGAGCCACGAGGGGTCCATACTGCTTTAGAAACATTATCATTTCTATATGTTAGTATTAATAAAAGTAACAATGGTTATATTGTCTACAGCTTCTATACCTTTTTTCTTCACAGAAAAATAATTAATATCCAAATTCGGGTCCCAATAATTCACGCTTTTGTCATCAAAGCAAAAAATACAGCAAAACTTATTCTTTGCAACTTAAAATGTTGTATAATTTTAAGTATACTGTATATTTTAGGGCGTCTGCTCACTATGTATGCTGTGCTTACCTGTAATTGCGGGGACACGATGTATTTCATACTATGTTCAGTGTAATAAATTGTTATTGTGTTTTCTGTATTGCTAAGCCTTAATTAATTAAATAAATAAAAAACTATAATTTATTCCAGTGGAAATACGATAATTTTTCTTTTGACCTCCTGCTAGCAGCCTTTCTCAATCGACTATTAGACATAAGGTCTTTCCTAAAGATTTTTTTTGCCAATAGTCACCGCGGTGGGTCATAACAACAATATGTTACACGGGAAGACACTACTGCCCACCTCCTGGATTTAGTGATGAGAAGACAGGTGCGATTCAAGACACCACACGGCACAATATATTAATAATTACCAGTCTATTTGAACTGCTATATCACTACTTATATGATGTACAATACAGCTGCAGTGATAGTTCAATGGTGAGTCTCATAGCGTTCTTCCTATCCATAGGTCCGCTTTACTAAGTTCAGGTGTATAGAAATATATGTAATTTGTTAAAAGCAAGCTTATATAATGAGCATTATGAATCTTTTATAATAAGCCAGATAAATCAAGCATTAATAGTTTGTACAAAGACAGCGGAATGTAACTAGGCATAAAAGCCACAAATGGGACAAACCGCAAACATCCCGCAAACGAGCCGCGAATGAGCCGCGCGGGACGCACTGATTTTGCAACCCTACATACACTTAGTGATAAGTTGAGGCTATTTTAGATGGGACTATGAGCATGTTAGTAGACCTAAAACGTTGGGGATATTTTTGCACCACATCGATAAGAAAACGAGTTATCGTCATGAAAATAAATTCATGTCTGTTCTAATTTAGTACGAGTGCACAAGCGTATCAAGAGACTTCACATTTTTTTGAAACATTCTTTTACAGAATTCTCTGTCATATAGGTTTCCTTGCAACTTATTCTTTATATTAAAAGTTGGTAATCACTAAACTTTTAATCATCTAAAATGAAATAACTTAAACTAACTTAAACTTAAACAAACTTCTATTTTGTTACCCAGACCAACGAAGAAGCGTTACAGCATTGTACAAGCCAAATGTTTGTTTGCTAAATTATTTTTAGTTGCCTACTTTTTAGTTACCTTTAACTATAAATACAAGATGCCATAGAAGGTTCTAAACACTACAAACAGCAAATTGGTATATACCGTACCATACAGATGTTTATGGTCTCAATACAATTATTAAATTTTACAATTATTTACCAACAAGCTTTATCCCATGGCTGTCTGCTTGGACTATGTACGTGGTACATGGTCCAAGAAAATATTCTATGTGTTATTCCAGGTCATAAACTATCTGAGTGCTATATTTCATCCAAATCAAATCATTAGTTTTTGCGTTTAATAGTAACACACAATAGTAGTAGTACAAACACACATACATCCTCACAAAATTTCGCATAATAAGTAAGATTTTAAAAATAGCAAATACTTCATTTGATCAAAGCAATACTGATTTTACCAAACAGTTGTATTCATCCAGCAAATTCGTAGTACATACATTATATACATACATTATCTATATTATTTAAACTTAGCTGTTGGTTTGTGATTTAAATATTCAGCTGAGTGATCACACTGATTTACAGGGAGTGAAGACGACAGAGTTCCGAGCAAATTGACGTTCCACCTGACCCTTGCTTGTTGGCCACTGGACGTCTTTGCAGAGCGTGGTGCAAGTTACAAGAAACTATTTTAAATACTTCTTTATACGCCATAGATTACTTACTTTTATGATTTTAAATTAATATTATCGTGGATTGATATTTCTTAATAGATATCTTTTTAATTACAAACTTTACTATATTTGCTTTTAGTTGTCCATTGAAAATAAACCGTTATTTTAGTGTGATATATTTTTAGTATTGTTAAGTAGGTACATATTATTAATCTACGTGAAGTTTGTTTGAATTTAAATTACAATTGTTTGTAATTGCAATTAATGGTCAAAATGGGTGACTGAGGTTTTGATGTGAGAAATTTCATGAAATTCATTACTCTCATTAAGATGAAATTGCCACCCGCAATAAAATCTTAAACTTATATATCACATACAAGTTAAATAACAATTTTAAAAATTTATTACCGAATTTATACACAAACCCACTACCTCGTGTTGCGCTGAAACTCAAAATCCAGTAAACTCTATACGTTTTGTATTCTTAAACGCTATGATTATGAAATGCCATTAAAATTAAGTGTTTCTTCTAAAATCCTCAATATTTTTTTGTTTATCGCTCTCAGGTTATGACTTGGACATTATCCGTAACACGGTGGCGTTGTTAGGGCGTCGTCAATAATCCCGCGGACCCGGCGGTCAGCTTACGCAAATGCGATCCGATTGTTCTTGCACTGCGCCTTACTAAGTCCACTAATAATACTGAGATTGTAATCACGGGGTCACGTTATTATTCCAACCAATACATTTTTTATATACGACTAGCCTAACTTTGCTTTTTCGGTCGCGTTTACCGGCATTAAGTGAAAATATGAGACATTATCTGTATACTCGTATGTTTCAAATTTTATCGAAACTTTACAATATTAGTAAGAATTAAGTCAAGATTGAGATAGCAAATGAGTAAGGGAATTAATGGTAAAGTCAGAGCTGCTCATAGATATTTGTAACCAACTCCATAAAGAACAGAAGCTCTCGCTGAAGTAAATCATCATGCGTTTCCACTCCTGAGATCGTCGCCTTATATATAAGTTAGACGGCGCTAACGCCCTTCCTACAAAATGCAAGCTACCTCACATATAAGTTAGTCGATATACATATACATTGATCTACTTCATGTGTATGGTAACGGTAATCATACTGATTTTACCACCATCCAAAACGTAGACTTTATATCAATATTTTATGATAAAACTAGCTGTGCCTCACGGTTTCACCCGCTGCTAAATAAGAAGAAAAATAAACAAACATAGCATAATGTTAAATAGCCTATAGCCTTCCTTGATAAATTTAAAACACAAAACTATTTTTTCAATTCGAATCAGTAGTTCCTGAGATTAGACCGTTCAACCAAAAACACTCCACTGCTTCATGATATTACTATAGATTAAAATTATTTGACAAAATTACAGAGCCTTTATAAATTGGACGTCCAAAATACCTATAAAAAGTCAGATAGGTAATAAAGGGTGTATCAGTGACAGATAATGGACATTTGTCTTGTGCCTCCCGATCAAGGAACATCCCTCTTACTGTCCATCCTTTCTGTTACCGGGCAACAGTTCTACAGTAGGGCCATGAAAAACGCGAAAGTACAATGCCTACGCAGTAATACCTGCAATTATGAAACCTACATCCTTGACGTTCATATTCACGCAAAATAAATATATTTAATGATGACTTGAATTAACTTTAGGAACGAAATAATTAATTATATATAAGTACAATTTCCTAAGATTATAAGTTATGTACTATAATTCTGATATAACTATTAAAATCTATTGAGTTTTTAACAGTAAAATTAAATGTATATTATTATTAAGTTATATTATTGTAATTCTAACAAAGATATAAATTAAATTATTTCGAAACATAGTTTAATTTTTTTAATTTTCCGGTACACTTGTCATAAAATACATATGTGACACGACGATCTGTATGTACTACGAGTATTTACTATATCGGACTAACACACAGATAATTCATGGTTTAAACCCCGGTCAAGTACACGGTTAAATTTTGAAATTTAATTTATATAGGAATTAATGTTTGTGCATCTGTATCCATCATATCCATGACACCAAATCTTATTTACAAGTATAGCGGATGAACATAATTTTTCGTGTTCCCCGCCCAAGCTATGGCCCACCGGCAAGAGTCCGCCCGCCCAACCGCGGTCAGTCCCGCTGTCGTTTTGTTTCACTCTTATCTGATTTATCCGTGATTTAGGCGCGGCCGGGGATCGGATTGCGGGAAACAATTACTTTGTGGAAAAACCTGTTCATCATTTGGACGCTGGACCCATTTGTTGCATCCCCACTGCGGTGAATATCCTAAACCGGTTTAGGACGAAAGACATGAATTTTATAAATATTTTCAAAGCAATATAAAAAATAAAATATACTTACTTACTTATGACTATGATATTCATAATTTCAAAAATTTTGTGCGATTACTTTATCAAATATTTAGGTTTTAATAGTTGACACATATTCAATATTAAAACAATGAAGGAAAACCTGTAGTATTGGTAATGATTCACACTTTAAACTGATCTTCTTATACATCTCTACAGTACCCTTAGTACGAGTTTATCTTGTTTCCTCAAAAAAAACATTGTTTATGTTTTTGCTCATACATTGCAACGTACACTTCACGTTTTTGTTTTCATTTACGGCCATACTTTGCAATGCACTTTAAAATGATGTACGAAAACATAAACAATGATTTTTTTGAGGAAAAAAGATAAACTCGTACGGTTTACACCGCGAGTTGTTCATCAATCTCACATGCCGAGTTCAGTATTCGAAGGTTACATTAACATCCTTCCCTCCGTGAGTGTAAATTACGAATTAAAATGTCTTTTCTAGGGATTAATATCCTTCTACTCATATCAGTTACTCTTGCAATTACGGCACAAATCCTACATCCTTGTATTGTCTGCAAAAAAAACCTTATTTATTTTGCCTATCACAAAATCAAGCCTATCGAATACCTTCTAATTAACCTGATCTACATTAATGGGTATTTCCCAAAACCTAACCGTAAACCCGTCCACCGCTGTACGGTCCATAATTACGGCAATCGGTCGATCTCGCCCGGAATAAATAGCTGATTGTATTGGCTATCATACATCAGTAATTAACTGTGCTTTTTGTTACGCCGGTAGCCAGCCATCATGAAAAACAAAAAGGTATGATTGACAGCTGACGTGGCGGTACTACTGTGTTACTGTGAATCTGCTGATCGTGGTTAAGTAGACTTTCTATAATTTATTTCTTAGCTGATTAATACGAGTATGAGTTTAGTTTACACATAATGAGAATTCCAGCATGAATAATTGGCAATAAAATGGTTAGAATATATGGACTTATATTCCAACAGATTATAGAATTATATTCCATTACAATGTTTTTCTTCATAATAAATTTAAAACATATTCTAACGTAGAGGAACAATTTTGTTAATGGTGGTAATTACCACTTAGTACTAAAACCCTGGTTATCGCTTTGGTAAACAATATGTTTAGTATTTATTTTCATATTAATTTAAGTACCTGTTTTAATGAATTTCTTGCAATATAAAAATAAAATAAAAGTGTAATGTAAGCGCGCTCTACAGATCCTTGATTCATAACAGAATGTTATGAATCAAGGATCTAAATAATTGATTTATCTTCATTAAATCTTAATGCACAATGTATGGGCACCTCCAGCGATTCGATAATGGATAACTTGAGGTATAGGATGTTAGGTATCGAAACGAGACGATCGATCGCAATATGTTGTCTTTATTTTAAGGTTAAAACTGAAACAGGATGAGCAGTTGAAATTGACAAAATGTTATGTTGGAGTTGCAATGAATCTGTAAATATTTTTTTTAACTGTATCCTTTTACAAAATTTTGTTTGAGTATTTTATGTCCCAATAAAAGGTTGTTCCCTGTAAGTAGAGTCAATCGCAAAATTTAAATACCTTACTGTTAATCAAGGGTAAGAAGGAGTGACTTCCAATTTTTGATTTTTGGATGTTGTAATGCATTCTAAAAGTCAAAGTACAACAATGCCCAATTTAAATTTTATAGACGTAGTACTTATAGTAAGTACGTTATACTAATAGTAAGAAAAATGTGTATAAAAAATAATTGTGTTTAATTCTAGTAGACTTCAAACAAAGTTATGAAGATGCTTTAATAAATTTTAAAACTTTAAGTGCGATGTATAAAATAATGTTTTGATTCTGTTTTCAATTGTACCTCATGAAAATAAACATATACTTTTAAGTTGTGTAAAAAAATTGACGTCGATTACACTTTCGAATCGATACGAACTATCGCTTCGTCCGACGTAGAACTTACAAGGCTCGTTCCTTACAATGGTGAGCTCAAGATGATTATCATCTCGTTGTTTTATAAATACGTTAAGTACTGACAGGCCACTTACAGTTAGAATGACAATGGCAGATTTTTGATGGCATAATTAACCGTTACAGACATTTGGGTAGCCGTTGACTTTAGGCAGACTAATTTAATTATTTCAAAATTTTGAGATTAACACGTGTAATGTTTCATGTTATTTGTTAATGTGTAATATTTATGATATAAAACTGATTAGGACTTAAACCTCTTGTATTATTATGTAAATAAATTTGTAAATATCTCTTATGGAATAAGTAAATAGACGTGGATTTACTTATAGGTACTTATGCTAGAATAAAATTACAAATTAATAAAATAAGCTTTAAGTTAATAAAATAAAGCCGGCTCACTTATATGTATATGAAGCAAGCGCGGAAGTACCAAAGCATCTTCAGATATACCCCAGAGAGTGGCAACGCATTTGTGATTGACTTCAGAGAGACCTCCTATTCTATAAGACGATGCTTGCAGATGCTGCATGGGTGGCAGAACCACTTACCATGAGAATACTTGCATGCTCGCTTGCTACTTTAGCCTTATACAAAAAAATAATTGTAAATAAATCAGTAGATATGTTGCTTTCATTAAAGCTTATTTAAATTGTCTTATGAAGTGACCTTACAGTAACGTAAGCTCCTTACAACAACCATCGGAACAAAACAGATCACAGCTTAACAAGTCTGTCATTAAGCGGAAATAAGTATGAGTCTGGAATCGAACCACAGTCATTCCACTTTTACTAATATACAAAATATTTATTATGAGTTAGATGCAAATAATGATGTAAAAAGGATATTTAACACACTTAAGAGCATATAATTAGTGAGTATATGCTTAGGTACAATTTAGTTGTACACATAATGTAACACGACATCGTCTAAGTGGGTTGCCTCCTACAATACCGAACGAGAACATCGGTGTAGGCATGTAAGACGTTACTGTCGCGCTACGGGGCTAAAGGCAACCGCCGTGAAGCGACTTAAACATAATGGATGCGGTAATTACTAGATTTGTTTTGTTAGTGGTCGTATTAAAAAATAAAACGCTGATTTCTGAGTACCTGTAAACTTAAGTAGTACTTATACGGTTCTCTCAATGGTACAAAAAATTAAAACCTTTAAAAAATATATTTGTTAAATTACTGAAAATATTCTAAAGAGTTATTCGACAAATTATAATATTCCATAAAAAGGTCACAGCTCATTTCTTTTGTTAATAAAGACGCAGATGCAAATAAAATATTTAATATTAAAAGCAAAAGCAATATAAGTAAGCAAGTATGTGCCTACTGTTTATTTATTTTAGTTTAAATTTTGACTTGAGTTTTTTTACACTTATTAAACCATTATAAAACCACCTTAGCATCACATAATAATGGTTAAATCGCAAAACAAATTATGTATCTCTTGTTCAAGCTTCATGGTTCCATAATTAATGAAGTGAAATGTCTTTATATTGTATATATCTGCGGGGGCATTACAAATTATCGAGCTACTATTATTTTCTAACATTAGCACCAGATCGCGGTACGACTTTAACTGAGAGTATCCGGCAAGAAACTGGGGGTTTGTCTCTTCTTTTTGTAATTAGTTAATCTGTTCATCTCGTATATACATATATTTAGTCGTTTTTTTTTTCTCTATTCTATGAAAAGTATCCTTTAGATTTGTTTATATTTGAGCACATCCAAAGCGTGATCAGTCAGCACTCTATGGTCAGCCCACGCGGCGGCAGCAACACGTCGTCCGCGCGCGTTTTTCACAACGCAAAGGTCGGTAGAAAGCGGAGAAACAATGCGTCCGCCACAATGGCCATTGTTCCGCGAGTCACGGCCCACGCTGCGTGGAGAGAATACCTATGCTTGTCATATGCTGAGGATTGTCAATCATAATCGCTCCTCTTGCGACTTGTTCCAAAACTTCAGTGCTACTAAATAATAACGCTTTGTACGCTCATAGCGCCATAATAGGTTTTTCTCTTGTCGTAGGTGCCATGGATATACAGAGACAAATTCTGGGTCTAGCCAAATGCCTAGACCCAGAATAGATATCTAAATTCAACATTCAGATATATGTAATACAAGGCATCGAACCTGGAACCCACTGAGTGTCAAACTGGTATAGTACCTCGTTACGTGGGTCGCGATATTGGGGCCTTCTTCATAGACTGGAATTTACCTGTTATGTAAACCACACGCACTCAGGACTGGCAGTTACTAAAGATTTTTGCTTGACGGTGAGACGTACACGGACATTAAACTGCGTGACAGGAAACAGGAAAGTAATCCTCAAGGAGGTAGTTAATTTACCTCTGGTTTGACTCTTACACAACTATTCTGGCCTTATAACAGCAGTTATAACAATATATATTATTAGGATAAAGGTTGTGGATATACATATAATATTTCTAATTATTCTTCAGGAGTAAGTGGATAACATCATGTACAACCTAATCCTTCGATAGGCTGTATACTCAATAGATATAATTACATAAAAAAAACAGTTCGTAAGGTTATAACTAACTAGGTGTGCTATACGGTTTCACCCGCTACTAAATAAGAAAAAAAAACAAACAAACCTAGCATGATGTTATATAATAGCCTATAGCCTTCCTTGATAAATGGACTGTTCAATACTACCGAACCAGTACTTCCTGAGATAAGCCCGTTCAATCAAACAAACTCTACTGCTTTATAATATTGGTATAGATAGAGGCTAGGGTCTTTCTTCCGAAAGCATTTATAATTGACCTCAAGTGTGATTTCAATTGAATCGTTATAAATTTTCAGACTTTTCGGCATATTTTAATTATATATTGTTATATTTCTTTTCATTACGACGCTTGCATATTCATATTGCATATATCAGTCTTCATACCATAAATAA